>JABFPE010000041.1:0-10606 GCA_022817585.1 Scelioninae gen. 2 sp. ZL-2020 | reverse complement strand
ATGCCAATTCCTCACGATATTTCACAGTTTCCGTATATTCGCCCGGTATTTGAAACTATACTTTAATTACCTTGACGCAGATTGAACCGGTACGATCGTTTGACGTTGCATGTTTCACGTTTTCCTGCCAATTAATTTCATTACCTTTCAAATTTCAGTCGCAACTGACGCGACCACATGGTTCATGTGGTTCGATACTTTGCGCAGTTGAACAGGCCCAATACGAATTACTTCGTTGCTTTAGCAATGCGGTACGCGTTTGCTCATGGCACGGAATTTACAGGATATCATAAAGTGCAACGTAGACATTCACCTCCAGCGATATAATTTACATTTCTTTTCTTACTGGGTCATAAACTTAAGAAATTTATTGTTACAGTTTATAACTCGCAATGAAAAATTCTAATTATAACGCGGGCTATGAAAACTGATTCTTTCTTTCCAGGAAACATGCACAATCAACAAAATGTTGCTCGAATTTGTCGAGACGTTCTTTGGTTAAGAAATTAAAAATCGATAAAAGTCACGGTAAGCCTTGAAGTTAGCCGAATATTTAATTGGGATTTGTATAACAGTGAAACGTTACATTTTTTTGAATTCATACTTTTAATGAATCGATACAAGTCGTTGTGACATTCAAATTTTGAAAATGATAGAAAAATGTGTTGACTGTGTTTATTTAAAAATTAATAACAATATAAGCTATTAAAATGAGCAGAATTAATAAATGGTACAGTGATTCCAAAAACACATTGGAGGATGAAATATGGCCAAAATTAAATTCTGACAGTAGAAAGGTAAAAATAAAAAGTGAACAGACACAGTTTCCAGAATTGACCCAGTCAACATTTCTTGATCAAAACGAATATCCAAATTTAGGAGAAAATGCGGGAAAAAATAGAAAAAGCAAAGAAGTTAAACAATACTATGATTGTATAAATGTAACGCAAAAGACTAGGCCAAAGAAGATTAAAAGTAATGATCCCATCACTTTGAATTTACAACATATTATTAATGTGAGTATGAAAAATTAAATAATTAAAATGAAATTAAAGATTACTTTAAACTAAATTTATATAAATTGTTATATTATTTGAATTTTTCACTAAGTTTCAAATACTTTTAGAAATCTGCAAACTGTCTGAATTCAAAATCCAAGAAAATTACGAAAAGGATTATTATATCTGAAAATTCCAAAAAATGTAAAAGAAAATTCAAGATATCCAAAGTCAAACTGCCATCTTCTTTAAAACACGCAATATTGTGGGAAAAAAAAATCAAAAGACAATTGTTAACCAAAGAGACAATTGAAGTAAAAATGGATAAATTGAAAATTGAGGCCGAGTGTAAGCTGCAAGAGAACATTGTGAAGAACTTTTCAACTCTCAACCTATTTGGGGAGAATTATAGACAGACACATTCCATCCCAATTAGTGATGACACTATAGAATTTAGATCAGATTTAATCAAGGGACTGGAAGAAATGAAAATCGGCCTTAAAACGATTACCAAAACTGAAAACAATTTAACCGATTCTTTCAACCGAATTAGAATCAGCGAAATTACTTTAAACGAAGATGATTTTAATAATTGTTTATCATTAAAACACGAAGACACTGATGCAAATGAAATAGTGTATTCGAGAAAATTTAGAGAGTAAGTTAATTTAAACTGAGGATATTTTAATTTTCAGATACAAATGTACTAAATTTGGAGATAAATGTACAAGGATTATTTTCTTTCTGTAGATATTGTACAAATCTTGTATCTTCGGGTTTAACATTGTCTTTGAAGAATTTTTTAACAGAAATTAAAAGAATGCAGAAAAAGTTGTACGAGAGAGATGAAATCAAAGGTAGAAGCAGACGAAGGTTGTATGCTGGGTTCAAGGAGGTCAAGAAATACATTCTTGTTAATAAGATCAAGTTTGTTATTATTGCAACTGATATCGATAAAATTATACATAATGGTAACTGTTAAACTGCATATAAAATAATTATATTTCTATCGTGACAAAATTCATTATATTATAAAAAATATCATAAATGCATTTGTTATGATTACAAATTTAATTATCATACTTTATTATATATAATTCACATTTAAAATGTATCTGATTTAAATATATTTTTAATACTTATGGAATTGTTTTAGGTATTCTTGATCAAACTGTGGAAAACTTTATTGAAACATGTAAAAAGCACGACGTTGCAATCTGCTATGGTCTTTCGAGACACAAGTTGGGATATTTTGTACATGGAAAAGGAATCGTTAGTGTTATTGGAGTTGCTAATTACAGTGGAGCTGAGGTAATTAAAAATATCTTGCACTTTGCGTATAAAACTTATTTATACTTCTTTATTCATCAGAAAATTTGTATTCGGCACCTAGAAATCTTTATTCTTGCAACCAGTGTTAATTGTAATAATAAATATTTTGGTATATATAATGTTAAAATTAAGACATTTATCATTTAATCTTTTATTTTCAGGAGCGATTTGAAACTGTACTGAAAGAATTAATAGAAGCCAGAAATGAATATAATAAACGCTCTGGAAAAAGTGACAAACTGATAGATTTGAACAAAATAGAAACTGTAAATGGTTTTTTAATATATGATAGGATAAATTCACTTTTAAAAGTTGCGTCTTCCATAACATGATAAGTTCTCTTTGTATTTTATCTACACTTGTATATTTTATGTATATACTTATTATATAAGAATTTATTTGTAAAGTGTAAATTAATATAAATCAAAAAAATTTTTTGTGTAATAATACCGAACAGTAGTATTTATATACAAATGTATTTTGTATAAAGTAAATGTATTGCAATTTTATATAAATATAAAATTTCATCAAAATTTTGCTTAAAAAATGTTAATAATAATGTAACGGGATGTTAATAAATATATTGTTAATTCCTTGATTATAAATATATAATTTAATAGATTTATGTATTGAATTTAAAAATTAACAAAAATATATATATTTTTAATACTGATGTATAATAAATAAATTTGGAATATATAAATAATTATATCTTTAATCACCTATAATATAATATAATTTTGTATATAGTTTTGTATTAAGTCTCTTTTTGTATGTGCTAAAAATGTTGGAATTTGAATATGTTGAAAATTATAACTGAATAAAAAATATGCTGAAATATATTTTTAAACATATTTAATTAATTACTTTATTTACATTTAACTCGATACAAAACAAAACATGTATTTTTGTTAATATACCATTTTATAATAATAAATTAATAATATTAATACAAAAATATTTTATATTATAAATTCTTACCTATTAATTATAAACAAATTATTTAATATATTTTTACATTTATATATAATTTGTTCATCAAAGCAAGAATATTATTTTTATTTAATATGTTTATTTATTAAGTTATTTCATTTTTTATATTATCCGAATTGTTTTCAGTACATCTAAATTATTTTATTCATCCTTATATAGTTACATTACTTAAATTTCTTCTTTGCCATTTATTATTGCACTATTAATTTAATCTGATTCCAATTTAACATTAATTTTAACAAAGTTATGAATGAAATTACGTCACTCTACAGTACCAGTGAAAGTATAGCACGTCGTTTTTTGAAACGCTCTGTACAAGGTAACGGCATCTCCCCCTTTTTGTAAACGTTGGATCTATCCGTGCGATCATTTAGTCAAGCAACAGTCAGCCATCACGCAGGATCATTCCAGACAAAGATATCCCTATAAAATAAACAAACTTAAAATGGGTAAGTCACTCTTAAAGCATGCGAAAATTAACTAGAACTTTTCATCAAAAGCTATTCGGACTCTCTAAACTAAATAATAAAATCCCGCGGCCTTGAAACGTAATGTACCAAAATCAAACTAGTTGCAACAAGAATGCGAGCGTAAAAACGCATATAATAGCAAAGATGAGAACAAATTTTAACATTTACGACTGTTGCAATTCACTGAATTTTGTGCTGATACTTGAACAGTTTTTTGGTATTCAAATATTGGAGAATATGTGATTTTTTGATGACACGATCCGATATTTTTAGACGAAGATCGAAGTTTTTCCGCAGCAAAAGAAAAAGGATACATTATATTTAATGCCACTGGCAAGACGTGAAAAACAATAATAAATTGCTGAATAATTAATTTGCTATTCACTAGCGAAGGTCACCCTGATGGGAAACGTTTCACAACGAGAACAATGAGTAAAAAGTTATGCAAATTCTTAGAAAAAATTAGATCAACGAGTTGTTTTATGAAAATTACATTCCTTTTTAAACAAAGCAAAATTAGCGGCTCCGTGTATCATACTCTTTTTAATAAGGAAGATGAAGTTGAATTTAATATTTCATTATTAATGTTTCAGGTGTCACGACGAATATGAATATTTTAGTTCTTTTATTGGTAAGCAATTGATGATTCTTTATTATTAATTTGATTTGTCATTATCTATTGGTTTCGTTTTTCTTTTTTAATGACTAAATTTAAATTTAACATATTTAGGTGATGGTATCTTTCGCAAATGCGGGCGATATGCTCCGAAAAAGCATTGTTTATGACAAAAATACCCCTGACGTGTTCTATTGTCCGCAACATAAGCCTACTGGATTTGATAAAATGATTGTAAGAGCAAAACCTTTGTCGAAACTTTGTCAATTTAATGGAGGACCAATTCCAGAGGATTACAAGAGCGATTGCTATAATGATGTTGACGAAACTGAATACGCTTGTAAGGAAAAACATCGAATCATGGTAAGTTTCACAGTGAAAATACTTATATCTAAATATTCAGATAACGCAATTATTAATGTATTATTCAAAATTCATTTCCTTTTATGTCAGCTTGTTACATAATTGTTTAATAATGAAATTAAAATAAATATAATTAATAAACTGCCTACTTATAAACAATATAATTCGTAAATTAATTTTCATTTAATTTACATTACAGAAAAGAATAAAAAACAGAAGCGAGGAAGAAAAGGAAATAACGAAACACTCGAAGAAGGGCAAAAGCCACAAAATTCGCAACTAAAAACACAACAGTATTAATCGAAGCGAATATTTTTAATATTTTAAAAAATTAAAATATAGGGAGAAAACATACATGTATTAATATATATGTATAATTTTTTTTACAACTCATCGATGCATTGCTTGATGCACATTTACAAAAACTATTATTATTATTGTTATTAAATAATGATAAGAAATATATAGATGTTAGAAATACCATAAAATTATTTTTTTTTGTTTTCAATAATCACTTCTTCGGGAAGAACTTTGGCTACTTTTCGGAATTCTTTGATCAATGTTTTTGGGCACTGCATTTCTGTCCAACTTATTGGTATCATTGTGATTCCTATAATGAATTTTAATAACAAAAATTGATATATGCGCAAGAAAGATATTTAATGAAAAATAATTATTGGTGCAAAATCATTAAAGAATCAACAATAAAAAATAAATAGTTTAAAAACTGGCATTTGGAAAATATGAAATTGGTAATTACAAGTGCAAATTGTGAACTTAAAAATTCAATATTATATATTGATAATACATTTATATTTGTATGAAAAAAGTGTAAAGAAATAAAATAAATGAAATAAAAGAATTATTAATTACATTTTATTTTATATTCTTAAATATTATTTACTTTATAATTTATATATATATAATTATTATTTATTACTTAAAAAGTACCTTCTTCACTTAAAGCTATGACAACTCCTAATTCGTTTTCTGCTGTGCTAAGTTGATAAACATGTGGTTCAGTCATTGGAAGCTATATGTTAATATATATTATAAGAAAAATATATTATTAAAATTTAAATAAATTATATTTTCTATTACATGAAAAATATTGGTTTTAAAAATTTTAATAACATTAAATAGCTATTGTTAATGTTATAAGAATCATATTATTTTAAAAGAATACAACTCGTGCAAGGATAATGTCTCCAGGTCGGAAACTGTTGTACATTTGAATCCTATCTTTTTCGGTTGCCCTAACATCTTCCTTTCGCAACAAACCTCTATATGGTCTGGTCAATACTATGTCACCCACGCACTTTATCACACATTTGCATAGCCTTTGATTCACGCTTGCTATCATTGCTGTTACAATGTCACCTGGAGTGGGTACCACACTTTGATCTGTCATACTACTTACTTCAATTACTGATGTCTATAAAATATTGCAAAATAATATAATAATAGATTATTTATTGACTTAATAAGATATTACTTGTACTAACAACATAACTTGTATTACTCATTTTTATTAAATTCTGAATTTTTTAATCAAATGATTGTCAGCTTTTTGTACATCTATTAACATAAAATCATGTTTCACAAAATTATAGTATTCTTCAATTATATTCTTATTACAGATAAATATATATACAACAAAATAAACCATGTCCAAATTAGTTTTTTTAATACATTTATCTATAATACAAGTATGACTGAAAGACTATAAATTTTGATTGAAAAAATTTCTAATTAGAAATATTTGAATTATATAAAATACTATATTTCAAAATATGTGTTGTACATTGTAAAAATATATAAAAAGGTAATTTATCATATTGTATGTAAGAATAAAGCATTTATTTCAGTTAAAATAATAATTAGAAATTTTATTTAAAATATGATTTATAGAGTATCAGTTTTTTAAATTTAATTATAAACTTTTATTATAAAACAAATTCTTTCTATTTGTATAGTTTATTGGTATAATCAACTGAATAAAATTAAAACTTTATTTTTTATTTCAAATGTTTATTAATATATTTATTTATAAAATATTGAAATTGAAATATTATAAATAATTTATAATAATAAAATATAATATAATATAATTTACTTTTTATGAAAGTGTAATTAAGATTAAAGTTAATTGATAACTATCCTTACATTGTCCTGTTTTGTTATCTTCACAATCCCAACTAATTTTGAGTAAATATAACCTAAAAGTTCATACGTTCCTTGACCAGGAATATGTGTTTTATCTGAAATACAAAGCCTTTGACCTAAAAAAAAAAGTGTAATTTTCAATTACAAGATACTCATAATTTAAAGTGACAGTAAAAATAAACGGAATATTGAAATATCTCATCATTTATAAATTTGTAGGTTATAAATGTAAAAAGTTATAAAAACATATGAAAAAACTGTAAATAAATATATTTACCGGGAATGCATCTGTACTCCTCTTCCATGTTTGTTATTCAATTTCTAATGTTGAAAAACTTAGTGTCAACTCACGTTGCGTTTGCTTTTTAACAAAATTGCAATTCTGTCATATATTTGTTTACTTCAATTTGGGGAACAAATCTCACATTATCACAACATGGTCGTTGCGCATTTACGATCGCTCATAGGGAATTTGTCTTGTATTTTTGTGCTTTTGCCACAAAATTTCCTAGATGTCACTAAATATACGCTCCTAAAGCTACAAATATTACCACAAAATATATTTAGAATGTAGGATGAGTCTGAATCTGAGTATCTTTCAGTATCTTTGTTACTTGTACTCACTTTCTTTTCATAGTAAGTCAGATTTACTAATGGCTTTAATAGGGATACTTTTTGTTGGAGCCAATACAACAACAACAAGTCAGATTTACTGATGCTGATTACATTAAGAATCAAATAATTGAGTGATCAAAATTTTAAAATGAATTCCAACAAAGTGCCAAATTCTGTGTTTACTAAATGTAGCACTGAGATAAAAACAGAATCAATTAATTATATTTATGGTATTGTATTTCAACAATTATTAATTTGTGCTTATAAGTACAAAATTTTAAATCGATTAATAAGTTATCACTTACGTGAATCAAATCTAATTCTGTATTTAAAAATGTTTATATTTTTTGTACATGACTTTTATTAATTTAAATTATGTGTACAATTTAATGAATTAGAAACAAATTAATAAATTGTTCATAATTTTTTACATTCTTAAAACTTCATTTTTAAGAAATTAGACAAATGATGCATGGATTTGGTGACTCATCAGAACCTCTGGTTGAATCGGCAAAAATAATTGAAGATGTTGTTTTACAACAAATGAGAACAATTGTGGATAAAGCTTATAAAGTTGCTGAAAATAGAGGTGTCAATACTGTTGGAGCTGAAGATTTTATATTTTTACTACGTAAAAATAAAGTTAAATTTCAACGACTAATCAAATATTTAGGTATGATATATTTTAATCATTCAAAAAAAAATGTTAAAGTTTATTTAACCAAATTTATACAAATAATATATAAATATATATATATATATTTGCTGTTGTTATATTTAATTTTATCTTTTTCAGACTTAAAAGAATTTAAATCTAAAATATACAAAAATATTGAATCAGAATTGCCAGAAGTGGGAGATAGAGATATAAAAACAGAAAAACACAAGTTTGATGCTTTTATAAATCGCATGGATACTACTGGGGAATTAATGAATGAGACAAACAGTATGGATCATGTTAAATATGAAAGAAAAATTCGAGCAGACACAATAACTAAACAACTTGATGAAATTCGTTATCTGGAATATAGTAAAGCAAGATGCATTTCGTTTGTCAATAAAGATAAACATAAATTTAATGATTGGGTTGGAATCAATGGTATTTATTTCAAAGTGATTTATATATTTTGTAATATTGTATATAAATAATTTATTGTTAAAAAAAAACGATAAAAGCTTCTAAAAATTATTTGAATATACAAATGTACATAATATTAATGGAATAAATGTTTATTATAATAATACTATATATTGGTTAATATTTATATAAACTTTAAATACTGGATTTATACATTAAAATAAATCGTAATTTATTATTTATATTAGAAAATCAACTGTGCAGATAATTTATGTCAAAAAATAAATAATATACTTTAATTGGATAATTAATTAATAATAATAATAGTAATGTGTTTAAATATGATTATATTAATAAATACTATGATTTCAGGTGATTTAAAAGTTTCGAAACAAGGCTTTACGATTTTAAGTTACTTGGCTTATGAAACCGTTGCCCAAATAATTGATTTTGCATTATTAGTTAGACAAGATCAAATGAAATTATATGGAGATTCTATCGACAGACTTAGATTTAGTTATTGCAATCCAAAAACGTACAAACCCTATCAACATAATCAGGTGAAAAAAAATAACACTTTTTTGTGTTATAATTTGTAATACAATTATAAGTTTATACCGAATGTTTATAAATTGCATTTTATATAAAATAACTTTATTTTTTAATATAAAATATAGGTATGTAAAAATTTGACAATGTGATTTGAAGGAATAGATATCCACTTATGTTTTTAACATTTCAATTTGTTATAACATATGAAAATTGTAGCAATTGAAAAATTTATTGTATAAAATACATGTACTTTTATCTTACAGAATTTAAATGTGTAATTAAAAAACTGAGGTTTCTATTTGAAATTTCAAAGTTATTGCTAACCCCAGGTTTTGCTGATTTTCTCGGGATTGATTTGTTATTTTATAAATATTGATGGTTTATTTGAACTATTCTATACATTTTATCCAAGATAGACATTTTTTTAGTTATTAATTAAAATCTTATTAATTTCAGACATTAACTATCAAACCAATAACTCCATCTGAAATATGTGAAGCACTAAGAAGATTTTGGTCCCCACAAATGGATGTGACTGGACCTTTTTACAGATGGGCAATGCGTAAACCACATCTTAAACTGTTATCATGTTAATTAGTATATATTCAAACTAATTCAAGTTTTTTGTATTCCACTATTTTACTTGTACTTGTAAGTAAATACAATATCAAGCATATAGTATAATTGATATAATTTTTTACAACGTCAACACATTTTAACAATTAATAACACCGAAATATTTATAAAAATACAAAGATTTCTACGTAATGAATACATTATTTATTATACATTAAGTCTTAAGCCTATAATAGATTAATTACATTTCATTATAAATATAAATAAGGGCTTCTTAATAATGTAAACAATATTTTATTTTGAACATACAGATTAGAATAAATTGGTCATATATATTTCGAATAAATTAAAAATAATATAAACTACATTACAATGGGCGCAAATTTATTTACAAAGTATCTCTCCAAATGTGTACAAAAATCTCCTTAACAATTAAACTTTTATATATAATTTATACACATCAAAATGGCAGAAATATACACGTTACATACAAAAATCTATTAAAAACCCGCACTTTTCCATTAAACAAGAAAAGTATGATAAAGTAGAAAAATGAATGTCGAGGGACCTGACAATCTTCAAGTGGCAAACTGCATTTAAAAGTCGTATATACAAGTGCAAATTTTGTGTTGCAATTTCAATCGATGGTTGATTTGATCCATGCGATATTTGTTGAGATCTGATCATAAAGTCGCGGACGTTCAGTGCCAGTTTTCGAACACGCAATACGCCATCTGCCAACGCCAGCGAGTGCCCAAGAATGTCCGTCTGGTTGCGTGCATAGCATTGGACTTCCAGCTACTTCTTCTTCCTGAAATATTGCAAAAAAAAAACCATTATTCTTGTT
>JABFPE010000040.1:0-10615 GCA_022817585.1 Scelioninae gen. 2 sp. ZL-2020 | reverse complement strand
TCACATTACTATACATAATGTTAATTCCAACAAATTACAGGATACGATTTTTTTATATTATTAGTTCGTTGTGATGTATTTTAAACTTTATCCTTTTTCCGTCGGACTGTAATATTTGCCTACTATTTATTGTCTTTTTCCTAGTCGGGTTTCTATTTAAGAAAATTTAATTTACGGTATTTTTTATTTTTACTTTTTTTTTTTTTTTTAACTCTTTTTTTTTTTTTTTTTTTTTTTCTTATATTTTTATTTATTTATTTTTTTTTTAAATTGTTGTTCGTTTGTCAATCATGTTTAACAACGTAACCAATTCAATTCAAACACATAGATCGGTGCAACGAAAATGAAATTCTTGTAATTTAATTTTGATTTAACTTTTACTTCCAATTCGCCGCGTTGCAATGAATCGATAACCGTGAAGTAGCAATGATGGCAAATAATAAATGTCTGAAAACATATGTATGATTATATTATATTATATTATATTATGGATGCATGCGTTACAAGTATCAAATCACAGTGTTTTATTTAAATAACGAAATAATAGTTCGCAAAATGAGGTTTCGCACGCAACGCTTCTGCTAAGAAATGAGAGAAGGGCCGGTGGGGGGCGTTACGTGTAAAAAAATACCTTAAAGGTCACGTGAATATGCCGTATGAACACATACATAATAAATCATGATAAATTGTAATTACTTGTTCATTGAAAACACAATCAGGCTAATGTTTCAATTTCATTCGCAATTAATACATTATGACTGCGTATTATTAATATTTAAATTTATTTGTTTATTAATATTTAAATAGGCGGATCGTCCGCAACACGTGCGACTGATGTTCTCACGTTGTAAAAATATACGCTCCCGCGAGCCTTGATTCTTTTATTTGAACTCAAAATAGTCGCAGTTTTGGAGGTTAAGTGACGTTTATGAACCGGAACGATAAATCATAACAATTCGGTGAATATTGAATAATATCGTTATATGATATTGTTTCTGTTGCCATTTCGATCCTAATTTTTTTTGTTTTTTTTTTTTTCAATTCTTATTTTAACAACAGAAGGGTAAGAGTGACTTTAAATATATAAATTGATCACGTGTTATGCCGCACAGTCGAGAGACAATTGCTGTAATAACTGTACAATGATGCAAATTAATGGGTATTTTATTTTAAATTCGTTATTAATTATCATAAGTTTGTTCTCCGGAATAATTGACATATCACATGTAATTCCAATCATTCGACTATTACGAGTTAAAAGTTTCTTCATGAAACTATTAATGGCTACAGCAGTTGGTCATGATTTTGCAAATTATGCGCTTTGCATTCATACGTCTTAACTGACATTTTAAACTTTGTATTAATATTTGTGTTAATTTCATATGTAATTAATAATTTAATTACAATTATATAATATATAATTATATACAATTATACATATATATTTATATTTAAAATTAAAAAAGTGGTTATTAATTTCATTACAATTGTAATCATTTTTATTATATATAATATAATACAATATAATACAATTTATTAGATTTATATTAAAAGTGTTGCATATGGTATAACTTGATAAAATTTGAAATTTATATATATATATATATATATATATATATATATATATATATATATATATATATATAAATCTTCAAAATTTATTTTTATGATTGCAATGAAGATTATAACAATCGATACTATTTTTTAACAGTGTTGGCATAATCGTTGACATAACCGCATCCCTTTATATATAATGCATTATGCATACATGATACGAATAAATTGAAATTAATTATTAAAATTGATTGATATTCAATTAAACAATTATGCGCGGCAAATGTTTTGAATTAAAAGCAGCGAATAAAATGACAAGTAAAAAAAAAAAATCTTTGTTAGAACGAAATGTACTCTATGGCACATTAATATAGAAACGAATAAGAATATGATTAAGCGATTGAATGGATCATGTGAATTATGAAGACAATGCGTAATCAATTTCCATATCACCTTGTCGTTCCTTTTAGGAAGCGCTCGAATTTTATTGCGCCTGCCATTGAATTGTTAATTACAGGAGGGCGTTTTCATGATTTATCAGCCCGATGACAATTATAATAAACATTTTCGCGTTTGTCTCGCAGGCTCAATTTACCAAATCACGTGACCCAATGGGCACATCAAACTCCGTTTAACATTCCTTGTTCTTTGATAATTATTATTTCACAATTTAACAACCTTTAATTGGTTCAATTCTACCGCGTTGTTAATTAATTTCTTTATTTATCTACATTTGTAAGTGCTTTTGTAAACACAATTTTACAAATTGCTTTGAAAATCGTAATTTCAGGTACGTGTTCGCGTTGTATTTATTATGTTAGCAAACAGAAGAAAATATTTTATACTTCGCGTACTTGCGTAGAAAAGAAAATAATACATTGTATATACATATGTATCAAGCTGTGAAACTTTTCGAAGCAAAATACGGTAATGCGCGCGGGATTAAGCAATTAATGAAACTCGATCGGCATTGTTTGAAATCATCAGCTGTTTTCTTCCACTCGCATACGGGTAATTAAATTAATTGAAAGAAATGATTTTCAATTTTTGTTTTACATCAACTTTTCAATTGTTTCAATGTTACCGAGGCATCGAATTTCTTCGTCTGATAACACGCAATGATAAGAATATGAATGCGTGGTCGTTGTTGCTACGATTTTTTTTCTTTATTTCTTTTTTTTCGTTTTTTTTTTTATTCAACCATTAAATACATAGAAGGACATTGGTAAAATAAACTTTCAATAAATCTTATCGAGTAATATTATTTTGAATTGAAATTTAAAATACTCGGATGTTATGTAACGCAACGGTGGCTTGAAAATAAATAATTCATTACTGTAACTGTAAATATCAATTATCAAAATGTACGTGTCATTGACTTATTAAACTTTGATAATTTCTAATACGAGTTTAATCAACTATTTATTTTGCTTCGTTTAAGTTTATGCAATGTCTTTTATTAATTTATTGCCAATATTAACAACAGTGTTTTTATATTATGTATGTTAATACATATATGATTATTATAATTTCATAACGTAAACCAAATAATACAATGGTTTTAAAAGGAATTCTCATTATGCAAAATAAAAATCTTATTTTTAGACATTATTTATTACGAATAATGATCGTCATCTTTCAAACAACAGAAATAGTTCTAATGAAGGAATAAATTTTTCCGTAACGTTATATTGATAACTTTTCTGGCAACTATAATGAAATAAAATTATGAGGCGCGACATATAAAATAATTGTTTTTCAAAAGAAATTTATAATGTCATTATTCAACTTTAAATTCGACAGAAATGTCAAGCGGATTGTCTGTCTTTCTCGCGCCAGTTAATTGTTTTCGCGAATTAATATTGTTAAACGAACTGTTCGTCAAAGAAAATTTGTTTCCATCAACAACCATATTGCAAAAGAATACCGCCATTAAGTCACGCATGCTCTTTGGTCGTTCTTTCGCGTATCGGAAGATAATAATTGCCGCCGTAAAAAAAACATCTCTTCCGCCCGCAACAAACGCCTCGAAACAAAGCGGGATGCTTTTTTTATTTAAACAACATTCTCCCGCGCCAAGGTCATCCCGACTGAAAACAATTCTTAGCTCGCGATTAACTGCCCCAACGATACCGGAGACAGCGACGTCTGTCGTTTCCGAACGGCGAATCAGTCGAAACCGAACGATTGATTTCCAGCGAGTCGCGTACATTTATTCGCGCGCCAACGGTCGTTCCATCGGTTCTTAAATAATAACGCTCGGCCCGAAATGCGCGTGCCCGCGTCGTTCCTATCCCCTCCCCAACCCCCACCCCGCGCGGCTTGGCGACTTTCATCAGTCGGTCCGCGTGGATCGACGGTGCCGCCCCTGACGACATCTCGCGGCTTCAAATATCGAGCGGCCGAAACAACAAAAAGCGCATCCGCGACGCATAATTATCAAAACTCGGGAGGCGTGCGCGCGCGCGCGATCGGGGAGGGGGTAAGGCGCGAGGCGTCGCGGGAACGGTAACCGCGCGGCACGCGCGAAAAACGGCCTGCGCGAGTCGCGCGCGATTTCGCGGCCTGTGAAATATCGACGACGCGGGGTTGACCCAATGACCCAGTTCGCGGCTGGTCCTTCGCATTGGCAGTGAGTTTACCCAATTTCCCGAACAGCGCCAACACGTGCCGCTGCCCAGCCACTCGTTCTCTATTCCGGCTGCCATTTGCCCGCGAGTATTCCCCGTCCTTTTCTGCGCGCGATTTCGCGTTTTCGTAAAGTGAAATAAAATCGAAAACACGTTGCTTCGTCTGCTTTGATAATCTTATTGTTGGTTTAATTATAATTGTAATTTCAATTATCATTGGAATTATTATTAGTTATTCGTATTGTTACGATTTTTTTCGCGGAACAATCGATCGTAATCGAGTTTGCGATGAAAATAGCGCGTATTTCGTGATTGTGGTTCGTTTTGATCGTTATTGCGTAATTGTAATTGTAATTAATCGGGAAAACGAAAGATAACGGGGCGTGAGCACCGCGGTCTGCTTTGCTTAACCTAAAAAAAGTTGAAGACATCGATTGCTGCGGGTTAGATCGGCGTTCCTCGCTTTTCCGAAGGAGGCCGCAAGAAGGCGACCGTGCTCGTATTGTGTGTGTGTGTGTGTGTTTGGTGGGGGGGAGATAAATAGAAATAATCAGTCGAAAGTCCGTCGTTAAATCGGCGGCGCTGGTTGTTCGGGTTGTTCATGAATCTCTGCGTCCCGCGTGACAGCGCCCTATAGCCTAAAACTGCAACTATTTTCAGGAAATGCGATGGAAATTTGTCTCTTTCTTCGTTGACAGTATTGGCAGAACAGTTTGCTAAAATAATAAAATTCTATTTTTACAGCATAGAATGGATAATGTTTAATAATATAACAGAGATAATATCATGGACGCCCTTAATAATTGAGAAATGCTTTCTTAATTGAATAAAAATTATTACATTTCTTAAGAAATGTGGTAATAACACTGCCTTTCATTTTTGATTGATTCAACTGTATTCAAATTCAGCTTTCGCCATGTTTACTTTCACCATTCTGGATTTATAACATAGTCAAATTTGATAAAACGTTTTTCCTCTGTGTACACGCTCTTAAAAATAACATTTTGACGCAAGATGTTATCATTCCGATAAAAAAACTTGAAAAAGAACACATAATATACACTCGGGAAATATACAAAGAAAAAAATGGAATCTTTGTTTATTTCTTATTTATTTGTGTTTAAAAGTTTTTATGTTATGTATCTAAACCTTAAAATTATGTGTTAAAAAAATTAACAAGTAATCCAGACATAAGTAATATAATTTTTTATTTGAATTTAATTTCTGTAATGGTCTGTATAAAGTGTTTCATTTATTTTACCAATCTATAAGTTTTATAAATTGCATGAAGATAGAGTGAAACGTTATGAACAAGAGCTTGTTGATTGTGCACTTTTGATCCGTTCAAATGTAAAGAGTTCAATATTAATAATTGGAATTCTCATTACTAATTGCATTATTTACTACGTTTTTTATTATTATTATTTTGATCACTGAATTTGTTGACTCATTCTCATTGGACTAATGTTTATCATAATATGAAATTATAATTAATTTAAAAAAAAAAATAAAAATAACTTTTTCAAAATATGGTCTGAATATCAGATTGTTATAAAGCTCAATCTGAGCTCTTTCTTACGAGTTTACTTTTATTTTTATTGGAATATAACATATCAATATATCATCTAGATCAGAATGATTTTCTAATCTGATGGTCTGATATTTATATCAATTCTAGGCAATAATTAAAAAATATAAAAGCATATCAGGCTGTAAATGTATATTCAATGTTATATTATTTATTTGTATTAAAGTTGTGCAAATAAAACATAAATATTGCAGCTCAATGAAAAGTTATAATTAAAACAATTTTTTTCAAATCACATTTTTTAATGGAAAATATTTAATTACAATGCATTACATTAAATGGTAAAATCTTATATAATTTAAAAGGTAATGATTTCTGTATTTAAATTTCTAAGTAAGAGTTTGAAAATGTATAGCATTTTATGTAGCCATATCTACATGTTAGATCTCAATAGCTCTTGATTTGCAATATTGATCATTTTTATTTCAATAATAATATATGATCAATTTATTCCATATTGATTGATTTAAATTTAACTTTAATTTAAAATTTATATAAAATGTAATTATAAATAAACGGCAGTTTTCAACAAAGATAACTTGAAATTCAATGGTTAAAACGATTTATTTACATTTAATATATTTTTATACCTGATAATATATTTATTTTTATTTCTTGTTTTTCATTTGATGTCATTTTTTCTCTTTCATTGAAAGAAACATGGTAAAAAAGTATGAATTTAAAATTGAAATATTATATTCGTTTCAATCAATTTATTATTATTAAGATCTTATGTCGATTCTATGATTAGACTGCACATTTTTTATTTTTGCTTTCATATAGATTATGTTTGAACAGGAAATTAACTGCAAGATACAATGTGATGATGCTGCATCGCTGCATATTGTGGATGTGAACAAAATTTTTCAGTTTCATTATGATTACAAAAACTAAAGTATGAATATTAAACTATTTATATAATATAAACAGAGCAGTAGATTGATAACATATGTAACATATTAAAGAATAAATTATATGTATTTGTTAAAGCAATTTGTTAAAATTCAAAGTGTCACATTATTTTTAAATGTAATGTTTCTGTTAAACTAATTTAATACTCAGATAACATTATTAGAATGTAGCTCTGAAATGATTTTAATTAAAATTAAAAAATACAAAGTAAAAAATATATTTACTTCAGCTATATGTAATTAAATTCATTTTTTAACAAAGGAAAGTATAAACAGGGGTAAGGGTGACCTTATAAATAAACTTGGAAATCTTAATATTGCATATTAATTTAATATTATTATTATCTTTTGTACATTAATTCTTAGTTCAATATTTTAATATCATAATTTTTATAACAAAATTAACTTTTTAAATGAATTTTTGAATTACATTTTACACAAAAAATATTATATGCCAACATAAAAGAAAAATATTATAATTCTTATAATTTATAATTCTTTCTTTTTCGCGTAAAAGTGTAATTAAAATTATATAGTATAAAACAATCACATTTCAGTCTAACCAAATTCAAAAGAAAGTTTAGATTTCTTCGCTTGAGAATCTTAAAGATCATCGTCAAATTATGAATTTTCAATTCGATTTAATTGATTTTAGTTCTCCAAACCAAAGTTTCAGAAACTGCAGATTACAAATGAAGAATTAATATTATGCGCCTTCTATTCCTTGAACAAAAACTGCTCTAACTTATTTTCTTTGTTGAAAATATTACTTTATTAACATTTCATTAGAAAATGTATTAACGCATTGATGCATAATTTAAAATATTTAACGACAGTAACAATTCAGTTGAAAATAATGCCATAAAACTAAAAACAATTGAAGATGTAACATAATAAACATTAAAAAACATATAACTATTAATAGAATTTTATACAAAATGTTTTTACATTTGTACAGCAACAAATTAATATAGTTCATCCATTGAAAACGATAAATTTATAAAATATTCAATGAAGAAAGTTTTTTAATAGAATGTATATCGGTAACAGTAACACTGTCCATGCTCTGTAATTATATCATATAATTGTATTTATAATTATAACAAACTATACATTTGTTTGTACATTATTCATGTATTACAGTTGTATATTATACCCAACTTCAATATATAACGATAATACACCGATTGCAGTTAATCCACAATTTATAAATGCATTAGTATATTTATCATTGAAAATATTGTTATATTAACATTGAACCCTCATTACAATAGGCGAACAGCCGCCTGACATTGCTATATAATTTTCCGTATGGCGCAGGTCGTAACCGTGTAATTTTCTCCCGAGTATTTAATATTGATTCAACGATATCGAACTGCTTTGTATGTAGGAAAACCGAGAAAGCAGCGAAGCGGAATAACAATTCGTGCATTTCTTATCTCCCGTATTTTGATTAATTTCACTTTTTCTACCCAATACGACATATACTCGACTGCGTTTCCCGTTTAACGTCAATGCCGAAGCTTTTTCATGAATAGCTTTAATTGATCGGATCAAATTTATTATACACGTTACTATAATTGTACTACCGTAAAATTGACCTCTGAACCAATGGCGTGTCAAAAATATGAAATGTTGTCACGCAGCGCAATCTAGTCGCACTATCATGCAGCGCCATCTAGTCGCGCTGTTTTGCAGCGCCATCTAGTCGCGCTATCATGCAGCGCCATCTAGTCGCGCTAGCTTGCAGCGCCATCTAGTCACGCTGGATTGCAGCGCCACCTAGTCGCGCTATCATGCAGCGCCATCTAGTCGCGCTGTCTTGCAGCGCCATCTAGTCGCGCTATCATGCAGCGCCATCTAGTCGTTCTATCATGCAGCGCCATCTAGTCGCGCTGGCTTGCAGCGCCATCTAGTCGCAGAGTAAACTGATACCGAATGTTTGTTTTCAGGTTATGGAAAGACACATAAAGACGCGGCAAGCGTCCGCACAACCCATCCAATACCGTCTGCATGCGGGTTATACTACTTCGAAGTGAGGATCGTGAGCAAAGGCCGCGATGGATACATGGGGATCGGACTGTCCGCACAGGGCGTCAACGTGAACCGACTGCCTGGCTGGGACAAGCACTCGTACGGGTACCATGGCGACGACGGGCACAGTTTCTGCTCGTCCGGGACCGGCCAGCCGTATGGACCGACGTTCACTACGGGTGACGTCATCGGTTGCGGCGTCAACATGGTCGACAACACCGCCTTCTATACCAAAAACGGACACCACCTGGGCATCGCGTTTACGGATCTTCCTGTAATTAGTCCACGATACATTAAAAGTCGCATTTTACAAGCACATGGAGAACGGACGATATTACTGTGGTGTCTTTGTAATATTCCTTTTTATAGAATGACGTTTGAGAACGGCCAGGAATTTGCGAGGCGAATGTTCAAATCGTCGGTCAATTTTTTTGTTTTTGCCTTTTTTGGTTCTGTTTTTAATCAATATAGAATTAAATGCTGTAAAAGTATTATAAAATTTGCATAATATTAATTAACAGTATGAAGTGTTTCGTTGCATTATACCAATGGGAGTAGTTATTTTTTATTATGATTGTGTACTTTTAAATGTATTTTTGTATTTGAGAGAAAGCAGAAATAAAGGCTGGAATAGCGTTGATGTTTTTGTAACAGTTTTATACAAATTACGATGGAGGGTTAAATACCGTGTTCGAACAAAATATTTTTAGTGTATGCTGATGATATTTGTAGATGGAATATTGAATGTCTTGGAGATAGATTTAAATATTTCGTAAAAAATCTCCGGGCGCTCCGAAGGTATTTCTTAAAATATTTCTCTTATATTTTCCGAACATTGTGAAATATTTTTGGAACAGTTGTTTTTATGAATTGGAATTATACTTTCTATATTCGCTCATTTTATGTATAAGAAATGAATTTTTTTCATTATTTAAACAATTTTTTTTATTTGAGCGAAAGTTTTAATGTGATACTTGGTCGTCAATTTTAATTTAAAAATGAATTTGAAATTTTTCATGGATCAGTTGCTGTTTTTGAAAACATGATGTATTGTTATTAAATAATGACTTATGTTGATACAATTTAATTACCATGTAAAAATAATTTAAGTAGCATGTGTATGCATATAATGCTGAAAACATACAAGAAATACATGTGCTTCATTTTGTAGCCATGTCTAAAGAGTGAATTGACTTTTGTTCAAGATTACATTCAAAATGTACACTTAACGACGTTTAACAATATTTATGTTATAATGTAATTATTTTATTCCATCGATATCAAAGCATGTACAAATAATCTCAGGAACACATAATCTCTAAATGATTCAAATGAAACAGCTTTCTTTTATCATATTTTTTGGATTATAATATTTATAATTAGAAAAATAACATTTTATAAATTGTTTCAATATTTTTCATAAGCCAATCATAAAAAATCAAGAAATCTTCCAATTAAGTGATTATTACCAGTTTTAGTTTAAATATGAAAATTGTATTTGTAATTTTCTACCGATTATGAATTAAGATATTACGTTATTTTATTTGATCTTTATATCAGTTTAATGTCTTAAAATCTTCTTCTTGTGTCAAACGAAAAAAAATGATGTTATAATATTGTGATTTTTATTCTAAATGTAAATATCAATTCGTGATTTCAATATAACATTAATATAATAAAATGCATTTTAAAAAATAAACACGTGTACTTATTAGTTAAAATGTAAATTTAATATTTTTTAATTAATAAGTACAACATTATTTTATAAATACGTCTTTTCATTGAAATCTTTGCAAAATCCTGCTATATTAATGTTTCTCTGTAAAAATGAAAATTAATCAAGTCAAAAAACATATCAATGTATCATGTTGGTAACAAGCAAAGCCATAGTTAATTAT
>JABFPE010000039.1:0-10669 GCA_022817585.1 Scelioninae gen. 2 sp. ZL-2020 | reverse complement strand
TCTATAAAAAAATAGATTGTATGAACAAAAGATTTAGGTTATAGTCTTTGTTTTTAAGGTTTTTAATTTACTGACAGATTGACAGGTATGCCGGATTCTACTAACATTTCAATGCACATTAGATATCGGTACTGTACCTAATGGCGCCGTTCGCAATAACATACGTACCGGTACAGTACCGTATTGTACCTAACTGCGAACAGACCCTATACAACGCGTCAAGAACGTTACTGCGCAAGCGCTGAATGGTTAGAATGAGAAAAGAGGTATCCTGACCATCATCTCTACTCTCTTACCATTCATTGATAACCCTCGCCGTTCACGTTCTAGTATTATTATATTTCAATAATTTCAAACAAATCAATCGTCTGTTTATACTTTTAAAATGTAAATATGTATAAATGTATATATGTTATTATTTAATGTATTTATAACTCTGCAATAAATTACATTGACGAATTATTTTAAGTTTCTATTAAACTGTGAAAAAATCATTATATTTAAAACAGAATTCACATCTTATGACGTTTTCGATTGATCTGCTCCGATTTCTCTAAATTTTTAGCTATTTCTTTTTAAATGGACATATTGAAAAAGGACACAAATATTGCAAGAGCACTCCGGGAGCAATCAACCGAAAACGCCATTAAATAAAGTATAAAAACAGATAGAAAAATGTAATACAATATAATTTGTATAAAATACAAAGGGTGTTATTTATAAAGTGTGACAGCTCGATATTTTTAAAAATACGCATTAATCTAAAAAATTGTTCTCCGTGAAATGATAATATTTTTGAGGGGGTCATTCATTTGTATTGAATTCAGATCGCCCCTGTCTCCCTTTGGGGGGTTTATTTATAAATTTAATTCTATTTTTGTAACTTATGAATCTTAAATGGGGACCCCCATTTTTTATTATAGATTTGCATTCTCCACAAAAAAATAAGTAAGTTTTGTTGGAAACATTTATTCGAATTATTACAATTTGCGTAACTTTCAAGCAATGAAAGTTTGGCAAAATGACGATGAAAAAAGCTTGTAACTTGTAAAATAATGACTTTTTTGAAAAAGATGAAATGAACAATGGAAGTAATATAAAAAAATACCTTGTGTAATTATTTTTTTTAGTTAAATTTCATTCATATATGTTATTTTTCTACTTTTATATTCGAAAACACGGAAAGGTATATTTTCAGCCTACTGTTTTTGTCACTACCGTAAAGTGAGATATCACAGTTACTCATTCAGTATAGAGAGAGAAAAAGTTGTCCAGTAACTGGCTCGACCGCTAGATAGCAGTGTTAATTGAGTGATGTGGTGTCAGGGATAAATGAAACACGCACGACTTTCAACTATTGGCGTTTATTCACCACAAATCGTTTGAACATAAGTTACACGACGCGCGATCAACAAGGTTTCTGTGTAAAAAAGAAAAAAGAAGCTCCACGAGATGTGGCGGACGAGACAAGACTAGTAGGTCGCTTTTTATTGGCTCGCGCTGTGCAAAACTTTCGACCAATAGAAAGGCGCGTTACAACGGGCGCGCAGCACGATCGCTACATTACCCCTTTCCTAGTAATCTTGGCAAGATTACGAACGATACTTTTAATGTACTAAAAATAAAATAACAAAACAATATATTTAACATAAATTTCAATAAAACAATAATTTAAATCTAGGATGATTATAAAATAAAACAGCGATGTACATTGATCGATGAAATTATAATGTGAAAGTAACGCGTTTCGGGTTTCGAGACCTGGCGTAGGTTTTGAGAATTGGAGGTGGTAAGTTGTTACGCGTATTTGTATCTGCTGATTGAGCTACCTCCGATGAATTGTTGCCGTTTGAATTGGTTGCGGCGTCCCTTGACGTTGTTGTTGCTGCTTGTTGCGTTGCTGTTGTTGCTTCGATGAATGCTGGTTTTAAGCGTTCAACATTGATGTTGACTTCTTTTCCGTTGATCAGAACCGTGAAAACATGGTCGGATGGTCGGTTTGTGACTCTGAAAGGGCCTTCATATGGTGGCTCCAATGGTCTTTTGACGCGGTCAATTTTGACAAAAACGTGTGTCGTTTCATACAAAGTAGGGTGTATGAAAGTTTTGCGTCGATCATGATGAGCTGCCGGTGTCGAGCGAATCTGCCGCATGTGCTCTCGGAATTTTTCAACAAAGAATTTCGGGTCTGGGTTTCTTTCCTCGTCCAGGAAGAGTTCCCCCGGTATTCTCAAGGTCGTTCCATACACGAGCTCTGCTGCACTGGCCCCGATGTCTTCTTTCAAGGCGGTTCGGAGTCCCAGGAGTACGGAAGGTAGCACGTCCATCCACTGTTTGTTGTGACACATTATCGCAGCTTTTAGCGATCTGTGCCAACGTTCAATCATGCCATTGGCAGCTGGATGGTACGCTGTTGTTCTAGTCTTCTTGCATCCTACCAAGTGTGTGAGGGCTTTGAAGGTTAGAGCTTCGAATTGAGAACCTTGATCCGTGGTTACGATTGCTGGGGCTCCAAAACGAGATACCCAGGTACTGTAGAAGGCATCGGCAATGGCGTCAGCTGTAATTTCGTGTAATGGCTCTGCTTCAGGCCATCGTGTGAATCGGTCGATCATTGTTAATAGATAAGTATATCCTTTTGATGCTGGCAATGGACCAACAATGTCAAGATGAACGTGGTTGAATCGGGAATCAGGCACGTCTATTCTGTCGTGCGGTAGTCGATTGTGGCGTGAAATCTTGCTACGCTGGCATGCTAAACATGTTCGTGCCCAGTCCTTGATGTCCTTTGACATGCCTGGCCAGACAAACTTTCGTCGAATCATTTTAGCAGTTGCACGACCACTTGGATGGGAGAGTCCATGCGACAAGTCGAATACATTCCTGCGAAGGTTCAAAGGAATGTACGGGCGAATTTCGTTAGTTGATGTGTCGCAATAGATGAGTGTTTCAGTCCCATCGAGACGTAGTGGTAGGAGATTTAGATTTGACGTACCGTTTAGGATTTGCTGCAAGTCGTTGTCTTGTTCCTGTCCTCGAGCAATGTCTTCGGTGGTGATTGCGACAGGCATCGAGATCATAGCGATGCGAGATAGTGCGTCGGCTGTGATGTTCTCTTTGCCTGCAACATGAATAATCTGCGTAGAAAATTGACCTATAAAGTCCAATTGGCGCAATTGCCTTGGTGACGCTTTGTCCGCCTTTTGTTTGAAAGCGTACGTTATAGGCTTGTGATCGGTTTTGATGATGATTTGTCTCCCTTCAATAAACGGTCGAAAGTACTTTATAGCACTGTAGATAGCCTGAAGTTCCCTATCGTAAGTACTGTACCTCTTTTGCGTGTCGGTGAATTTTCTTGAGAAAAATCCCAGTGGTCTCCAAGTATTCTCGTGCAGCTGTTCGAGGACGGCACCCATGGCGTTGTCCGATGCATCGGTTTGGATGGACAGGACAGCATCTTCGATAGGGTGTGAAAGTAACGTTGCGTTTGCAAGTTGATCCTTGCACTGCCGAAATGCCTGTTCCGCTGCTGGTGTCCAAACAACAGGACGTTTATCGTTTTTCTTGACACCCGTCAAGCAAGCATTCAATGGTGCCTGACAGTCTGCTGCGTTCGGTAAGTGCGGACGATAAAAATTGACCATGCCCAAGAAACGCCGAAGATCTGACAACGTAACAGGCTTCGGAAAGTCAGTTATGGCTTGGACTCGTGTTGGAAGTGGACTCGTTCCTTCATGGTTGACGTTGTAACCTAAAAATTGGACAGATTCAGCTCCAAAAATGCATTTGGCAACATTGATGTGGAGGCCAAATTCCTGTAGTCTTTCGAAAATGGTGCGGAGATGTTTCTCATGTTCATCAGCAGTGCGGGAGGCCACAAGTATGTCGTCTATATAGGCGAAGACAAAGTCGAGTCCTCGTACAGCAGCATCGATGTAGCGTTGAAACGTCTGTGAAGCGTTGCGCAGTCCGAACGTCATGACCTGGAATTCGAACAGACCAAAAGGCGTTATGACAGCCGTTTTTGGAATGTCCTCTGGCGCCATTGGAATTTGGTGATAGGCGCGTGTCAGATCGAGCGTAGAAAAAATGGTGCACCCGTGCAGTCGGCTATTGAAGTCGTGGAGATGGGCGATCGGGTAACGATCTGGAATAGTCACAGAGTTAAGTCGGCGGTAATCGCCGCACGGTCTCCAACTGCCATCCTTCTTGGGTGCCAGGTGTAAGGGACTCGCCCAAGGGCTGTCAGACGGTCGACAGATCCCTTGATCGAGCATGGCTTGAAATTCCATCTTGGCCTGTCGGAGTTTTTTGGGTGGTAGTCGTCGAGCTCGTTGCGAAACTGGTGGGCCTTCTGTAAGGATATGATGGAAAATACCACGGTTCGCCAGTTTTGGTGGAAACGACGGAATCGTCAAATTAACAAATTCCCGAAGTAGTTTTTCATAACCAGTGTTCTTGCCTATTGTCAGAACGGTCGGGTCTGGTGAAATTACAATGTCTGCAACTGAAAAAGAATGAGTGGACTTATCAATAATCTTCTTACCCTTCAAGTCGACCAACAGACCATGTTGGTACAAAAAATCAGCACCAATGATCGGACTGGAAACGTCCGCAATGGTGAATGTCCACAAAAATTTTCTTTTGAGGCCGAGTCCGAGAGTCAGGGTCTTCTCACCATACGTGTTGATTTTTGAGCCGTTCGCCGAAAAGAGCTGGAAACGTATTGGCACTAGTCGATGAAGTCCACAAAGCGACCGGGGTAGGACGGAGATGTCGGCTCCCGTGTCAACAAGAAACTTCAATCCGGTGGTTCGGTCACTGACAGTTAAGCGGTATTTCCTTGATAGTCCGCCCTCGACCGCTTGAACGGAGGACGGTTTGTTTAGTTTTCCGAGGAATTCGTTGAGTTGTAGTGGCATGGTGATCGACAGTTGCGAGCATTCTTGCCGAATTTGTTATGGTAGTAGCAAACATCTGATTGGAATTGCTTCTTGGGATCAGGGGATGCGTACCTGGATCGGTTGCCACTCTTGCTTCCTCTAAATCTGAAACCGTGACTAGATTTGTTTCTATTTTGTGAGCGTCCACGTGACCGGTTACGCTCGTTTACGAATTTGCGATTGAGTTCCTCGACGGCCAAACGAAGCTCGCTTACTTGACGTGCAAGATCCGATTCTGTGTTGACGGAACTCGACGACGCAGGACGTGCACTGGTTTTGGGAATCACGATTGCATTCAGCTGCGGCTGCAAAATGTCCCAAATTCGATCTGCTTGGCCTGCTAGAATGGACAAATCTTGCGTATCGTTGACCGCCAGTACGCTACGAATGTTATCCGGCAGTTGCTCGAGAAACAATGAACGAAGAATCGGATCGTTGCACTGTCCGCCAGCCAGTCCTCGCATTCTTTGTAAACAAAGCGAAGGTTTTTCGCACCCGGCAGGTTGACCGGTTAACAACCGACGGAGTCTCTTTTCCAACGATTCACCGTACGCGGAAATAATGCGCTCCTTTATGGACTTATATTTATTCTCCCCAGGAGGATTTTCAACCAAATCACTGACCACGTCTAAAGCCGCACTGTCAAGACTAACTATCACATACCTGAACTTTGAATCGTCGCTCGTAATCCGTTTAAGCGCGAATGCTGATTCGGCAACTATGAACCACTTCACAGGATTGTCCTTCCAGAAGTTCGGTATTTTGATAGATTGCGTTTCCGCTGCGCAAATATCCGCTGCGCCTTCAATGTCTTTTGTGTCCCCGCTACCCGATGCACCATTTTCCATTGTTGTTGATGTTTTTTTCAAAAATGACCTCGATTCACTTACTGCGTTCCAGCGAGATTTTTCGCCGGAGATATCCCACGTTGCGAGGTTAGGATTCGGGTTTACAAAAGTCGCGCACAAAAGAAATATTCGAGCGTAATTTACCACAGATTAAGAGTTGTTCGAATCCGCGGTGTAAAATTGTCCACTAGGTTCTTTTCAGGGTTGATGGGACGGATTTGTAAATTGCAATCGCGCACCGCGTGGCGACAAATTTGCAACATGCGCTCCGACGTCGCGTTGACCAAAAATCACGTCGGGGTCACCAATTGTGGTGTCAGGGATAAATGAAACACGCACGACTTTCAACTATTGGCGTTTATTCACCACAAATCGTTTGAACATAAGTTACACGACGCGCGATCAACAAGGTTTCTGTGTAAAAAAGAAAAAAGAAGCTCCACGAGATGTGGCGGACGAGACAAGACTAGTAGGTCGTTTTTTATTGGCTCGCGCTGTGCAAAACTTTCGACCAATAGAAAGGCGCGTTACAACGGGCGCGCAGCACGATCGCTACAAATGCAATAGAACTAGCGCCATCTATGTGTGAGGCCCGGGACTTTGCAGCCCGTGTGTTAAATATATTAATATGCACCGATTTCAGTTCCATTCGGTGAAGTGCGTTCAAAAAATTTTGAAACACACGTGCCGCCATCTTACGACCAGGAGCTGCAGTAGGTGTCTGTCTTTGGTCATTTTCGGAATAAGGATGTAAGGGAAGTGGAATGATCTGTAAGAGACACGTACTTGAGGATTGTGTGAATTAAAAATATGGAGGCTAAAATGTTACATCTTGGATGTCGAAGTAATAATTTGATTGTATCCAATTAGATAAAGGTGTGGATAGCAGATGAATGGTGTGGTTGCAAATAGTAAGTCGCAGTATGTCTTGGATTAATTTCAAGTTCAATTAATATTTGGAAAATGTCAAGTTACATTGCGGTATAGGTTTGAATGGTTTCCATTGATGAATATCCGTCTGCGAAATTGAGGTCAAGTTACAGTTATTTCAGGACAGTAAGTTTTTGATTTATTTATTATGCTGAGAACACGAAGTAGATGCATTTCATTAAATTTTTTTATCGAATCACTTTATCACGATGAATTACTTATTTTAAAAACAAAAGAAAACTCAAAGATTGCTTTTAAAAGGAATTGTTATACATTTTTGTAAATTGATTGTAACCATTTTTAGATGTTGTAATACAATATTGATATGTTCTGTAGATTTGAAACGAGTGAAAAGAAAAATATGGCAGAAAATCAAAGATGTGAAATAACATTTAGCTGATGATTGGTCAAGAGGAATATTTGCTGACGAGGTGAATTTTAATCGCAAGGATTAGGATGATAAATTTTATGTAAGACGTCGTCGAGGGATGCGGTATGACGAGATTATGCTTGGGACCAATCTATAAAAATGATGATATTATGTTTACGTAAATTTATTATCAAATACTTTTCTACCATTTGGGAATTCATTTGAAAATCGTACTCTAATATTTAACCGAAACAATGATCCCAAAGTACACTAATAAACTAGCTCAAGTTTTTAGTCTTAAAAATAAAACTGAGTCTCTAGACTATCTCAATCTCTGTCAATCCAATAGAAATATTATGGAACAATGTTGGCAAAGTTATCAAAAGAGATAAATCCAGTTATTTATCATCTCTTCGATAAGATGTCAAAGATTAATAGATTCATGACCATTAATTGGACTTAAAAAAAACATTATTACACTCAAAATCGAAGTCCTTTCCAAAACATTTTAGAAATTTCTATGTAAGCCAGAAAAACACTATTGTAAATTTGGAATTTTAGCTCTTTATAAGATCTAGCGCGTCATCTATATGTATTCCTTTTTTGCATAAGTCAATACTTTGTGGCATAAATAATTGGACGAAATGGGTTCCAACTTTTTAACTTCGAGTGCTTCTAAGTACTGACCCTCCTTAATGTTTTATCTTAAAATGAAACACTTTTATTTTGATCTATAATTTTCGCTGCGTCGATTACAAGCTCGAGACCGAGTCGATAGGTTGAAAAATAACCTCGTGATTCAGAGGCACGTTCTTTTTGGCACGCTACACTTCCAACTGATTTATTATTGACTCGGGTCATGGATACGCACATGAAATACTCCCAGCATTTCGCCGCCGACAAAAAGCCACTTCTTTCTAAGCAACTCTTCCGGGTGTAGGAATGAGATTAAATTCCAGCTTTATAACCTTTTGTCCGCACGGTTGTCAAATCATGGCTATAATGGTTACAACTATTTTCGTTTAAACCCCGTCTTGATCCCTCATTAGTCTTTCACCCTTCATCAATATGCTATAAACATTGCATAAATTTAATGGACTGTTAAATGAATTCTTTCACCACCACTTGCATGTAAATCAACAAATTATCCCTTGTTACTCTCATTCTCTTTCGTTTCATTTTGAAGTTTTTCTTAATAAGAATAAATATATGCACAGTTTTCTTATATGTTTCTGGAGTCGAGATGTCGCTAATATTTTTGTCGCAGCCAAGTTTGTTCTTAAAAATTAAGTATTAGTCGGAATTGAATTGTTTCAACAATAATTTGCAAGAAGGAAATTCTATCTCAATGAGCCCTATGATGAGAGCTATTAGAACTTGTAACTTGTTAGTAACAAATTCCATTAGTTTACATTACAGAATTCATTTCAATATAATTTCATCTGACCGTTTCAAGAGAATCCTTCGGTACATAATTTGTTTAAACATACCTTCCTTCGTGACCCTAAAATCTGCATTTTCAACGAAACAGTTTAATTGTAATCAGTTCGAATAAAGGTACGCGACACTTTTTCTGTTGCAAAATTCTTCGCCTTTTAACTAACTTGTTTGCGATTACTTTCATTGGCGGAATACAAATTTCTCAGATGTTCATCCGGAACGCAACCGATTGCATCGCGATGCGATCCGCAAATTGGACGAAATATTTGTGCAAACGGATTCGTTAACAGGCGTTTAACTTTATTCATTAGAGTGGTTAGATTTAAATCAGTCAATGTCAAATGGCAATTCAGGAAAGGATCCAGTCAGCAAAAACTCCGCCTCTTAGCCGAGCTTTTGAACAATGTGCTCTAAAAGTTTCGCATGGTCGATCTATACGTGCACGATGGCAAAGCGCGAGAACAAGGAGAACAGAAGTAGATGCCAAGAGTTTCGAGCTTCCGGTTCTTTCGTGTCTTGCGGGCTCGGTGCGTCATCGATCCGTGCTGCGCCCCCTTCATTCCTTGCACCTTATATTTACCTGTATTCGGTGACGTAACTACCAGATGGATAAGATTACAATACCACACTGATAAACGCATTCCACAATATTGCAGAACCGGACTTTGGGAAACGGATGCTGAAGCTCACACTGTGGAATTATTTAACCCAATCAACTGGAAATTTACCGGATTTAATGTTATATTTAGTTGAACTTGAGTTCCAACCTTAAAGCTAGAGAAACGATTGACATTAAATTTCGATGGAAAAATTGGCACAGCAGTAATCTGCAGTGTACAAAAGACAGTGAACGAAGGAATGTCGAAGGTTGATTAATTAATTAATATTAATTAGTTATGAGGAATTTGGTAAGACGATTTGGTCGTTCTTCCTCGTCCAGTAGAGGAACGCATCTTTGACATTCTCTCGTTAATTTATTCACATCAATCTTAATTTTCTTCGGGGTCAGCAATAAGCTATTACAATTTTGACACTGTTTTGACGTTTCGACGCAAGTTATGCATCACTTTTTAATCAAATGATGTATTATATTAAATTGGTCGTGCATAACGCGGTTACGTTCATTACGAGTGTTTGCTTAATTAATCATTCCAACTGAAAATGCTTATTGTAATGGTGTGTTCATGGAGAACAATATTGAAGATGAAACGAAAAATTGGTACCTCTAACGACAATTCGAGGATATCGCTGACGTATCATTAATTTGACTATCAATGACAGTCAAATTTAATACACTCCGCTCCAAAAGTAATCCACCGTCGACGAAGTTTTGATTCTTATCGTTAGCGAATCTTTTCCTTTTCCGAATAAATCCTCAAAGCTGGTTCCACAAATTTGATTCAATAGAAAACCATTTGAAGTGTTTCACAGCAAGTTAATTAGCACGTCGGCAAAGGAAAGTGTTACTCATAGAAATGAGCTTCGTTTAACTTGTTATTTTCGTTGAATCATTTGGAGGATATTTTGACACCGGTCCAACCAAGCGGACAAAATGTTACGGTTATTTAGATAAGAAGCTGTTCAAGAATTTCAGTTACCTTTAAGTAACCCACACCGCTGTACAATGCATTTCAAAAGTAAAGTGACTCATGAAATAATGCAAGAAAATTGATAGAAAAACCCACATTAATCTACCGTTGCTTGATCTTGTTTGCAAACAAAAAGTTATTCTGTTTACAAATAACGAAGTCAATAACAAACCGACTCGTCCTTCCTAGAAGGTCATCGTGACCTTCCTTGTTTACAATTTTCTTCGATGTACTTTCTCCTCCCGTACGGTGCCGCTGGCAAACCCGGCGAGGGGGGCTCCCGGTACGAAAAATTGCGCGCATTTTCGCTAATTTGAACGATGCTCGGCGATGCCGCGCCAGGGCCCTTCACCGATTGGTTTCGCGTCCCTCGTCGTGTTCCCTCGACAGGCGAGAACACGAGCCGACGAGCGACACGAAGGGTCGCCAGGGTTTCACATACAACTCTCTCGCACCTGTACGTCACCCTCTCTCAATTCCCCACCCCCCCTCCTCTCCTCATCTCCGTGTCTGTCCAGACACGTGATTAACTGTTATCTCTACTTTCTT
>JABFPE010000038.1:0-10992 GCA_022817585.1 Scelioninae gen. 2 sp. ZL-2020 | reverse complement strand
ATTAGACACTAAGCAATTAAATTTTAAAAAATCAATATAAAGATATTCTTTCTTTAAAATTTTTTTTGTTAAACAATATTTTTAACAAATTACTCTGAATTATACAATATTAAAATAATAAATTGAATTTAAAAAATCAATCATAATTAAATTAAAATGTTATAAAGTCTAGTATGAATATATATTATTTGGGAATAAAAATATTTGCCATTATTATCAAACTTTCTTTTGCATCATATTTTTAATAAAGTTAATTAGTTGGTGATATTAACTTTTAAAATTATTAATAACTCAATAACAGTTTCATTCAATTTTAAAATTGAACACGTAAATTTATATTATTTCAATATTGGGACTCGCAGAATAACAAGCGATCTACCAAAATTTTTGCAATTACAGAAAATTTAAATTAACATGCGAAAAATTGTATTAAGAATTTTTTTTAGCAGTTAAAATTCTTAATATTTTCATTTTATAACATGTTCATTCTATTTTTATTGATGTTTTTAATAAATTATTTATGGATTTGATTATTTAAAATGCAATTCTGCTTTATGTCTGCCATTTTCTCTACATTTACAGCGCTCTCAACAGATCCTGCGAATCCCAATTGCATTTTTTTATATTTATCATAAAGAATACATGTATTGTTTGATTTAAAAACAAATGTCAATAGCAGGCCCAGGCCTATCCGACTCAGCATTCAGCGTGTATTAATCTCAATGCCACGTTATGACCAGCCCCATCCGACTTATATTGATACCACTTACTCAAAGTGATTATTATGTTTAAGATGGCGCAGTAATCGTCACACGTTAAACATAGGGATACATAACCTTAATGTCAAAATAATAATTGCTGCAATAAATGTGAAATGTAAATGAATAATTTAATATTTGTCATAGTATATGTATTAATAATCCATTAATTTTTAGTCGTATAAAATTATTTTTCGTATAAAAATAAATATTGTAATTTAAAAAAAATAAAAATAATTAAATTTAAAGCAATACATTCATTTTTAAATTTTTATAAAATTATCATTTATATGTACAGGAAGCAAACTAGAATAATGATGTAAATATTATTGACTTTTGAAAAAACAAATAATTATACATAGCTATCATTTCAGAAAATAATTTACAATAAAGTTGAAAAGTGCAAATTGAATAATTGTATATTTCATATTATTATCATTACAATGTTCAATGATAAAAATCAAATTTTGTAACTTGGAAGAATCAATATACCATTGATACAAATAATTCTATATAATTTTGTAATTTGCCAACAATTTTTATTTCAATGTCAATCTTATTGTTACACACTTGAAAGAAAATAAATGTTGAATAAGAAACATTCGAGTGAAATATTGAATTATAAATATATTTATTAATATTTAATTTACACAGAATTTAGAATATTTTTTCCGCTTTTGATTTTCTTTTTCTTGTCGGTTTATATTTTCACATGCTCTTGTCATTCTTATTTGTAAAAAGTAATAAACAATATAAGATAATACGTCGCTCTTATGACTATTGCATGGGAAACATAGAATATTTGTCGACGTAATCGAAGATAACACAGATTCAGCCACGTTGCAATCATTTTCGCATTGAAGGAATAATTCCTCTAATTTTTGTACAAATTTATAAATTCCTCTATTGGGATGAGCAAAGTTTTGCAAGGCAAGTATGTCGGAAATAGAATCTTCAGCCAAACAAATGTCATTTTCATTTTGGAAAATCGACTTTCTACATAATTCACATTTTGTGTATAAATCAAGTTTCTTACATATACATCCAGTGACATAGTACAGCAAACATTCAGTTGTTATCGGAGAAGAATAGTCATGATCAGTAGAAAACATTTCAGGAAAAATCCAATCATCATTTTTTACAAATAAATCTATTTTACTTTTAATTGTCGAAATCATGTCTTTTGTGGAATATTTTGATCCAGAATAAATATGTTTTAATTCTTTCATTTCGATGATGGGCTTTTTCTTTTCATCTAATATCGTACAATTTCCATATTTTGGGGGAGCAAGGATGGAGTACACAGATAAAATTTTGTAGATTTGAAGGAACGTAGCATTGGACGGGTGGTCATTCGATCCTCCTGCTTGTCGCACACAACCAAAGAAACGCTGTAAAACAATCAAAACAAAGTTGTGCACAAATTAAAATAAATTTTAATGTACTGAAAAAAAATATACTTTCTGTGAATTCAAGTAATTACAACAATTCCATTTAAATTTCTAGATTCCATTATTTTGTGTATATGTATTTTATTTTATGAAAAACGTATTTTAATGTTTAACCCTATGTAAAAGTACATTTATTTAAAGTACCCCATATAAAGAACGACAAAAAGATGAATGACAATCGCTAAAAGTTGAATTGCTTAACTATTTTATAAATAAATGTAATTTAATTTTAATACTTGAAAATCTAGTTTTAATTTCAAGAAATATCGATACTTGAAACTGTTAACATATAAATTAATAATGTATTATATGATTTGTAATGTAAAAAAAACTCATATTTAAAAGAGATATTATAAATTTCAGTGCATGAATTACATGAAAATTGCAGTCAAGTAATATTGCACTTAGAATGCGAATGTTGTAGCACTTTATAAGATAAACTTGATTTCAAACAGTTAGCAAGGAAATTGTAAGCATACAGTTACAAGAAATTTGTAACTATACCAGAAAAGTTTGTGTAGAAGCAGACCCCCTTAAGGTGATGTCCTAGTGATGCTGCCACGGATTTAGCGTTTTTGTATACAGAAATTATAAAACCACTTACTAACTTACTATATTATAATATGACCAGAGTGCCATTCTTTATTCATGGGAGATTACGAACATCTTTTGAAAATCGACTTCAGAACAAAATTACCGAAAAATAGTGAAAACACAATACAATTTTTTTGCCGTTTGCTCATTTCGAGTTATTATTTTTACTCTACTCTGTCAATATTATGTTATAATATCACAAATAAGTGACATTATAACTTTCGTATAGAAAGATACTAACTCCGTTGCAGCATCACTCAAACTCGGCCTTAATCTATGCACATTACAGTGTGCTAGCATACAACATCTTGAAAATATCTCTAATCAAACATATATTGTACGATTTACTCTATACTGAAAGAAAAATCAAGTGATTCTAAGTTGACCGTTGGCAATGGAATTATTAGTCAAGGACTCACAGGATTTTGTCGCAATGGCTTTTTGTCTCTTGTTTTCTCTTGTGGCATCGTTTCTTTGTTTTTTGATGGCTTGAAAAGCTTCTTTCTGAACGTCTGAGAGATTATTTACTGATGTACGTTTTTGTTCGTTTTGACTGTCATTGAGACGTTTCTTTTTGCGATCTAAGACATAGTTTAATCCTTTGCAAAATGTGCAAATAAAATCTTTTTTTAATAATAAAGTACATTTATTATGTCGCAATCTATTAGTGCAATCAGTGAACGCTACATCTGTAGTTACATTTTGTTGCAGTTCTATCGCAGAACATACATTTAAACATTCAAGTACTTTGATTAATTCTTCTAACTCAGTTAAAGATGTTAAACAATTATTCATGACTCCATAATTTTTTAAATCAACATCTTGCCCCATTACAAGTACATTAATTGACATATTTTGGTAGATTTTAATTTCTTTTGCAGAAACAATAATGTCTTTTTCACCAATCTTTACACAAACCAATTTATGAAATAATAATAGCGGTGAATTTTCGCATAACAATTCATGGCGTGACCAAGATGAAGGAATATACAAATTATTATTGCATTTTAATTCATCGAATGATAATTTGCAGCGTTCAGTATAATTTTCGCAGTTACTATTATGTTGATTATTTATGTTGTCCTCGTTGTCACAGATGGAAGTATTGACGTTTTCAATACGGTTGCAAACATTGTCAGTCTGTTTACTTTGAGACTCTGCATTTTGTTTCTGTATTTCACACTTAGTCCATGAAAATACTGACGGAACTACTCCTTTACGCAAATATGGTCTCTTTAATAATTCCTTAAAGAAATAAAAATAAATACTAGAACTATTAATTGTGACAAAATAATAAGTAAAATATTTATGGGTTCAAAATGTAAAAAAAGCTTGTTTTATATTAAATCATTTATTATTAATTATTTCAAAACAATAAATTATTTAAAATATACTATATAACATAAAGAGAAATATGAAAATTATGTTTTAAAACATTGATTAAAAACTTTATATTTAAAAACAATTTTTAAATTTAATTCAATTTTTTAACTAGTTAATAAAAGTATCTATTTAATGGAACGATATAAATTTGAATAACGAGTTAATAATGCAAAGACAATTTTGTGACATAGTTACACAAAGTACAAATAAAACTAACAAACAGTTAATTTTTCATTGCAATATTTAAATTTATTTAAGTGTAAAACCTGATGTTTTCGTTTAACCCAAATTTAGTGTTCTAAATTACTTACTACAATATTTACTTGATTAGAAATACTTACCGAACAAAGAATCGACCCATTTTCACCTACAATTTCTTTTTTCCAAACAATGTCTCCTTCGACAAAATGCTTTTCACAAAACCGGTGTTTTGATTTTAGCTGGATATCTGTGCGTCTTGAAGCGATTTGCCATTTCTTCACTTCATTTTCGTCTTTTGGAACACTGAATAAATGCACTTTGTCGAAATTTGTCTTGTACCCCGAAGTACAATCAAGGGAAATACAACAACTCATCTTAACTTCATAATCATATGTGAAGTGCGTCAATGAAAAAAGGTTATGTCTATGTCATGCATTCTTTGAGTTTGACGAGCAACGATCACTGCGCCATCTTCAACAAAGTGATCACTTCGTGAAAATCAATTTTAACGAAAGCATTCATGAGTCGGATTAGGCTGGTTATGACAGTGGTCGCAACTGAATTCCTCTAGAGGCGCTAGTGTCGACAGAGGCCGTCGGATCGGAAAACTTAACCTATGACATTAGAGTTGTATATATTTTTAAATAAAAGAAATGCCTCGAACTTGTGTAGCTGTCGGCTGCACTTCAGGTTATCGCAGCAATCATGAAAAAATGCATTTTTTTAATGTTCCAAAAGATCCTGAGTCGGCTGCAGCTTGGCAAAAAGCGTGTAAAAGTAAGAATTTAGTTTTAAATAGTAGTCACAGTTTCTGTCAATTGCATTTTCGTGAAAGTGACATAGTATATAAAAAGGAATTTCGAGACAAAAATAATGTCATTATTCAAGAAGTAAGTAATATGTATTTGTAGTAACACATGTACAATTTACACCTGATAAATTTAATTGGTTTTTGATTTTATTAAAATAATTAAAACTTGTGTCATAATAAAAAAATAATTCACAGGCATATAACAACTTATAAATGGACAAGAATGCAAATATTACATTCAAATATAATAAATTGAAAATTACATACATTAAACTTACAATTGAATTATTAAATAAATTATTGCTTTCAATTATTATGTTTTACATTGCATAAAAACAAAGGTAGAAAAAAATTATATTCCATATCTTGAAGTACGTTTCTTGAATTAATAATATAAGAATTTTGTGTTAGTAAATTTTGGTGAACAAAATTAAATCAAATTACAGAGCAATATTAATTAGATTAGGGAGAGGGGCATCACCGGATCCTATAATATATAATGCTGAGTATTGTCCCTCAGAAGTCATATATAAAATATAATATACTTTACAAGAAGTAAAGGCAGTATATAAATACTGAATAATTAACGTGTTTTAAAAATTATCAGAAAAAGTCTAATTGTTAAATAGAAAAATTAGATTAATGCATATACAGTTCAATACCTATTTTTGACAGTTATTTTATATCAACATTTAATTATATAGATTCAACTACAAAAACCACACTTGAAAAAAGGTACTGTTCCATCAATTTTTTCTTGGACAGAGTACCCCGTGAACGATGTAGCTACCATTCCAAATGAAGAAATAATAATTGCTGAATCTAGTACTGAAATATGTAGCACTAACGACGTTGAAATGCCATGTACTAGAGAGGATATACTTCAGAATAATGAAGCGACGACAACGAGAATTCTTACATTTGAAGATTTGAAAAAATATACCAATTTAGAAATACCATCATCATGGAGGCAATGGATTTTCCCATTTGATAAAGCAGAGAAAATATTTTTAAATCAAATGTTATCCAAATTTGAAAATGGAAAAGATAGAACTTATTCATGTAAAGAAATTAACATCTACCCAGATCTAACTTATCAAGTATCAATCATGAATCGTTCAATTGATCTGGGAACTCATGGATTTAATGAAAAAGTAATACCATCTGAAGAATACTTACACAAAATAATTATGTTTATAGACAAATGCCAAGTTTGCAAAGCTTGTCACTATGATACCAAGTGCACAAGTTCTAAAGTGGCCTATGAAGAATATGATGGGATTTTTAGGCACAAAAATTGTTCAATAATTCTTGATCAAAATGACATTTGTAAATATTGTTATAATTTAAGATTTGTGCTCGATCGTAAAAAATTGCGTGTTCAAAATGTTAATAATAGATCAAAGCGTTATAGAATTGATGATTTGGAAGCGTTACCACCACAGAAAAAAAAATTATTACATGATCTTCGTTCAATGAAAAATAGCGCTAATAAATTAGTTAATCGTCAAAAAAAAAGAATAAAATCCATAAATAGTAAATTAGACGTTTCTGTTAAACGTTTAAAAGCTATGTCCAATTCAAATTTGGAAAACATTTTAAAAGAGTATAATGTTGAACCGATACAGCAGACATTAATACGTGAAGTTTTGTCTTCGGCAAAATTACGAAATCCGAAAGGCAAAATAAATTCATAAGACTGGATGTTTCACAGTTTGCTACTGCACATGCATTCTCCTAGTTCTTATAATCACATGAGAAATGAAAATATTATGCCTCTGCCATGTACTAGTACAATACGCAAGTGAGTTGAATATTTAACAATAATATTTTCCCTCATATATGCTACAAAAATTTCTTTTTATATTCTTATGTAAATTCAGAATTTGTATATTATAAATGTTTTACAGATATTTGAGTATGATCGATAAAAGTTGCGGCTTTGATAATAAGTTCTTGAACATTTTAAAAGAATCGATGAAAAATATAAGTGAGAACGACAAACATGGTGTTTTAATTTTCGATGAAATGGCTACTCGCGAAAATATTACTTTGGATCACGAAAACTTATCCTATAAAGGTCTGCCGGACTTTGGTAATGACATTCCCCTTGAGCAAGACCTAACTAAGAAAGCGAATCATGGACTTGTCTTTATGTATCAGCCATTAAACAACACGCATAAGGCACAAGCAGTTAGTGTTTTCGTGAACAACGGACCAACCCGTGGAGAAATACTAGCCAAATTAATTGTTAAAGGAATAATTTGTTTAGAAAAGTGTGGTGTTAAGATACACTGAGTTGTATGTGATGGGGCTCAAACCAACAGGAATGTTTGGAAGCAATTAGGTGCGAGCGCAGATATTGACAAGTTAAAAAATTTTTTTCTGCATCCATTGAATGATAAAAGAAAGGTATTTTTTTCTCGGATACCCCTCATCTCATGAAGACGATCAGAAATCGTCTTCTGAAGCAGGATTTGAAAGTTAGTATTGTGATACACGTATATCAAATTGATTATTACATCTATAAGATTACTATTACCTAATTTAAAATCAATAGTTTCTTCCGCATTAAACACTAAATCATTTTTACAGATGTGAGTTCAGAAGCCTCATATTAAATGGTCTCATATAAAAACGTTATTTGAAATTGATCGCAGTTTGCCTGTGCCTGAATGTCCAAAATTAACTTTGCAGCATGTAGAATTAAGCAACTCTGCTAAAATGAGGGTATCATTGGCAGTACAGGTATCAATATATTCTTATTTTTAGTAAAATTTCTATGTATATATTTCAACACAATTAAAAGAACTATCGAGGCCAGAGGTATCATTTCAATTTTTCCAATGAGTTATTGAATAAATTCAATAAGTACAGTTTAGATAGTATATTCTATGAATATTATTCGAATATCTATGTTTTTTAGTAGGTATTAAATCAGTAACACATTTTTCATGCATTAACATTTCAGAATTAATTAAAAATTACAATGCTAGAATACCAAAATATATTTGTACGTTTATTATGTTTCACATTATTTTCAGTTTTTCTTAATGAAAAACCACAAGCATGGTTACTTTAGTCAGAGAAGCTCATGTTTGCCACATAATTTTTTAATTGCTTTTACAATGTACATGTTATCAAATGTTTAGTTTACCTTAATTATTTATAATATTAATTAATATATCTTGATGAATACCAGGTGTTCAGTAAATCCGTTGCCAATGGATTAAGGTATCATGCTAAATATAATGACACTCTTCGTGAAAGTGAAGCAACGGCCGAGTTTTGTGAATGGTTGAATGAAATGTTCGATTCATTAAATCAAAGGAAAGGTGTGGGACTTGTACCTGATAACGAAGATTTCGTAGTACGTTTACCATTGCTTACAGTAAAACTGTTTTAAATATTCATTAATAATTTAATTAATTCATCAAATTAATTTTGCAACAGATTGTCAGTAGCTTAAATAGCGTATACATAACTTCAGACGCAAATAATTATAAAAGTGATCCTTCATTTTTAGATTCTCCAGAATTCCATACAGAAACTGGATGAATGGGATAGATGTAAAAATGCCAATCTAATTGATAGTTCAGAATTTTTTACTTCACCTACGTCACAAGGATTACGCATGACGTTGACTTCCACGATTGATATTACCCATTATTTGATTGAGAACTATAATTTTAATTCTGTACATTCTAGTTTTATAAATCAAGATAGTTTGGAGATATATTTTAAACAATTTTTCACATTATTATACGCGACTAATACAGCGAGCTTTTAGTTATTATATAGTTATCTAAATATTAATATTTTTTTAATATTAATATAATAATATTATTATAATATTTAAATATAATATTAATAAAATAGTTATCTAAAAATTGCTGCAAAGATTGCGTATAATATTTATAACAGATGCTGTAATACTTGTTCATTGAACAGCCTATTTGGCTACAGTAACAAAAATAAGTATTACTACTAAAGTTGTTGTGAAATATAATGAATTTTATATGCCTTAATTATAAATATTCGGTATTTATACAATCATGAATAATTTCCGGAAAATAATTCAATAAGAAAATCAAGTAAACAAAAATCAGTTTCATTTAAGGTAAATTATGTAGTTCTCAATTAAAAATAATTATTCAATTTAATTAAAAAAAATATAAAAGTATCATACACAATATGAACAGTACAAATCGGTCTACATTGAATTAACACAATTTTAAACTTTAATAATACTATTTAAACGAATTCAATCTTTTAAATAGTTTGCTTAAAAAGTAAATATTATTTAGAAGAATGATAATTCTCAGCAGACAAACCAACGAGATATAGATTTCAATGTATTGATGAATACTATTTCTGTTCCCAGGGCCTAATGCTAATGGACGTTTTTTAAAATTATTTTTCCAGATTCAAATGATTTGATTAGCTCTATATATATGTATAATTAATTAAATTTATATTGCACGATTTTTCAGAGGTTTTTTGGGTGTATCAGGCAAGCAGGTGGATCAAATGATCATCCTGCTACAACGTATTTCTTGCAGTTATTTAAAATGGTTAGAACATTTAATGTATTAAAGCCATCAAAATATGGGAATTGTACAAATTTGAAAAATGACACACCAAATTTAATTAATTCAAGCACACTTCAATTGATTAAAAAAAGTACAGATAAGAAAAAAAAAACGTTACTTGAAGATTTAAAGCTTAAATTGCATGGAAAAATATCGGCGGGTACTTGGGATAACTTTGATCATTCGCTAGATCATGATTATTGTTTACCAGATGTATCAGACATTAATTTAAACCAAGTCGCCATACAAATTTTTAAAAATCTATTACATAGTACTACATGCGGTTTATGTAATTCAGCCTTTTTGAATGAAAAAACTTTTTCAAATCACTCTGAGAATTTAAATGATAATCCAAGTCGCGGATTTTGTGTTTTAATTAAAAACATGGAAAATATTTTTTTACAATTTAAAGATGATATCAATGTTGTAACAAAATTTGTGTCAGCAATTATCGAGTCAAGCATTTTAAAGTTTCCATGCTGTCAACATAAGGTAGAAATTATGAGCGAAATAATTGTTCAATTTTTGAAAATACGATTGAACAGAAATTGTATTTTATTGAATAGCCATCAAAAAGAGAATGCCCACAAAAAAAAATTGCGAAGCATTGTAAAGTTTGAAATTATTCTCTCTGTTTGTATATTTGTAAATAAATTATTTCATTTCATTAAAAATGTATTTTTATACAAAAAAAAAATTACTGATTTTTTATCCTTATTATTACATCCTACTAACCGAATTATAATAAAATTTTGAACAATTTCAATATTAACTATAATAGCTATGATAGTGGCGATTGTATATTTAACCCCGACACTTTCAATAAATGTTTAAACATTGCTGAAAATAAGTTTTATTATTAAAATATATACATACCGATTTAATGATTGATCATTATTTTTATTATTAAAGTATGTCCTATTGACTTTGTTATATATATCCTATTAAACTTATTATATAATAAATTCGTGTTTTTCCTAACATTGTTTAAAAAATACTTATAATATACAAAAAAAATTACAAATTAATAATGAATTATTATCCACTCATGATTAATTTTAAATTATGCATTTAAAATAAAACTATCATAACCCTGAGCACCCTGAGTAAATCTGGAAAAACTACCGCCTCTGTCGAGCGCGACGCCATCTACAACATTCTGGTCACTTTGAGAACGCTTAAAATGTCGAGTCGGATGGGGC
>JABFPE010000037.1:0-11118 GCA_022817585.1 Scelioninae gen. 2 sp. ZL-2020 | reverse complement strand
CATTATTGTTTTAGATTAACTGTATTTTTGAACCATAATTTTGTAATTCAATTTAGAATATATGTATTTAATCTAATTTACGTTTTGAATTTTATTTATTAAACCTTTCCCCCTCGGTTCCATAACAGAGGAGGAAAGAAATTGGCGCAGTCGGTAGGACTTACACTCTCATATTCGCTCGCGTTGGTTCAAAAATATAGAATTTCTGAAATGCAATAATGTGTCTAAGTAGAATGGTGATGATAAATAATGAGTAATTTTTCCCAAGATAAAGCAATTACACGAAAAGCTCTTGCAGATAGTAAAATAGATCCAAAATTGGTATTACATACTCCTGATTCGATATTTAAAAAAGGTAAAACATTACCCCGTACTCCAATCAAAATTAATGAAATTAAAGATAAAGTAAATGAATTGATAAATGACATTGATAGCGAATTATCTGAAAGTGAATCAGACGAAACTATAAAGAGGAGATCGAATTCATTTGAAAGAAATTCGAAAACAATAAATAATATTGAAATGGCACAAAATAATTATGCAATCAAATTGACGGATGCCGTCACTTTAGTTCCAATATTTTCCGGAGAATCAGATGGCGCGACTTTCGAAGAATTCGCTGCAGGCTGTAAAGATCCAAAGGCAATGTTACCAGACAATGCAGAAGGTGCCTTAGTACAATTTTTGCGTACGAGATTACGAGGCAATGCATTGCGAACATTGCGTGATAATGAATACGACACAATAGACGAAATTTTGACAGTTTTCAGAAAACGTTACAAAGAATATGAATCAATTAATAATTTATGGGGAAAAGTTGGTATGCTAAGTCAAGGATCGGAAGAAAGTGTTCAGCAATACTATCATAGAGCATGGGATATAGGCAAATCTATTTTGGAAGCAAAAAGAGAAGAATTAAACGGTGAATTAACTGCTGCCCAACGCGCAGAAATAGACAACGGTGTGAAGAAAGCCTTCGTTTTTGGTCTCAAACGAGATATTTATGTGTTAATTGGCAATGTTAACACTTTGACAGCAGCAGGACAAAAAGCCATGGAACTTGAGAAAGATATTGAAACGCAAGAAATCCTGAAAGGAATGCAGGATTTAAAATTATCAATATGCATAATTTGCGAGAAAGGAAAACATAAGGCTAAAGATTGCCCTCTATTAAAACAAACGAATATGCCACAAAAAATAACATGCCAGATTTGTCAAAAGGAAGGTCATACAGCAGACAAATGTAGAGAACAGAAATCGAATGCTTACTGCTATCAGTGCAAACGAGCAGGACACACTGCTAGAGACTGTAGAAACAACAACTACTGTCAGACTTGTAAAAAACCTGGACATACAACTGCGCTATGTCGAAACAAGAATTTTGTGAGAACTTTTTCGAGTCGGGAACAAAGGAAACCAGATAAATGTGAATATTGTGATAAACTGGGTCACAATGTGAAGAACTGTTTTAAAATAAAAAATCTGGAACAACAAATGCAGAGATCAAAAAATCAATATTTACAGCAGAATGATAATACATATTTTATAAAGGACAAAGATATTACAAAATCATGGAGGAATAGTGGCAATACTATTATTTGCGGATATTGTAAACGAGAAGGACATGCAACTAACGAGTGCGCCACAAGGTTATCTAGGAATCAGGAAAACTGGCGTACTCCCCCTGCAGGAGTTCGGGGGGAGAGCAGAACAAACAATCAGCAAAGCAACCGCGGAGCAATGGATCCATCATCATCGAGAGGCCAATGAAACTGAGCAAAATGGATAATACACCTACAATCGGTGTGAAGATGGGGCAGCATTTAGAATTGCTACTGGATTCTGGAGCAGCACCCAATTTAATCAAAATGAAATATGTAGATCCAAATATATTCATTAATGAGAATGAGATTTTAAATCTTAGTGGTATAACTACTGAAGTCATTTACACGTTAGGGAAAATCGAAGTAGATTTTCTTGAATGTGTGGTTGAATTTCACATTGTACCAAATGATTTTGTATTAAATCAGGGAGGATTATTAGGATCCGACTTCTTTAATACACATAACGCTAAAATTGATTATGAAAAGAAATGTATGGTAGTTGGAAAATATGAATTACCATTTTGTAATCAAAAAATAAATAAAACTATAACAATTCCAGCAAGAGAAAGGAAAATTATAAGAATTGAATTAGAAAAAACTGATTTAAAACAAGGATACTTACCAAGGTATGAAATCGAAGAAAACGTATTTTTTGGAGAAGCAATAATTAAAAATAATGATGGGTATACATATATACCAATATATAATTTAACTGAAAAGGAAGTAAATATAAACTTACCAAAATTGAAAATTGAAGAAATTGAAATTTTAGACGGAGAAAATATGAGAAATAAAAATATAAATAATTCAGCAACGACGACAGCAGCAACAAATGAAAATTATTCTGAAAGAGAATCAGCAACGACGACAGCAACGACAATTAAAAGGTGCGAAAATAAATTAGCAACAACGACGACAGCAGCAGCAACAGTGGTGACAAATAATGAAAAAAGTAAAAAACGTATAGCTGGAAGAAGAAAGCGAATAAATATGAAAAAAATTGATAATATACAAAACGAAAATGAACGTTTCAATGAAATTTTAAATCTAATGAAATTAGATCATCTGAATTATGAGGAAAAAAAGGAAGCAGAATACTTAATTAGAATAAGTGAGAATCAATTCCACTTACCAGGTGAAAAATTAACCTATACCAGTGAAATACAACACGAAATAAATACGACCGACAATCAACCAATGAATATCAGGCAATATCGTTTTCCGCCTATTTTGAAAAATGAATTACAAAGGCAAGTACAAGAATTATATGATAATGAAATAATTAAAGATTCAAAGTCTCCGTATAATACTCCTATTTGGATTGTACCCAAAAAACCAGATGCTGAGGGAAATAAGCGATGGAGAATGGTACTCGATTTTAGGAAATTGAATGAAAAAACGATCGGTGATTCATATCCGATACCCAACATTAAAGAAATATTTGATAAATTGGGTGGTGCTAAATATTTTAGTGTTTTTGATCTTGCCTCAGGATTTCATCAAATAAAAATGAATCCTCGCGATAGCGAAAAAACAGCTTTTTCAACTCCTTATGGGCATTATGAGTTTCAAAGAATGCCATTTGGTTTACGCAATGCACCTTCGACTTTCATGAGATTAATGAATAATGTTTTTTCAGGATTACAAGACTCAGAATTATTTGTTTATATGGACGATATTGTTATATTTGCAAAAAATTTAACAGAGCATCGAGAAAAATATAAAAAATTAATAACTCGTTTGGAAAATGCAAATTTAAAGCTACAACCTGATAAATGTGAATTTTTAAGGCGTGAGGTTTTATACTTGGGCCATATAATTACAGAAAACGGTATCAAACCCGACGTGAAAAAATTAGAAGCTATTTTAAAAATTCCGGTACCCAAAAAGGTTGTTCATATACAACAATTTTTAGGTATGACTGGCTACTATAGGAATTTTATAGATAAATATTCAAATATAACAAAGGCATTGACCAAATTATTAGAGAAAAATGTTGAATTTCATTGGGGTGAGGAACAACAAATCGCATTTGAAACATTAAAACGGAAATTATGTGAAGCTCCCGTTTTGCAGTTTCCCGATTTCGAAAAACCTTTTATATTGACATCCGATGCTTCAAACATTGCAATTGGTGGCATTTTGAGCCAGGGTGAAATTGGGCAAGACCGACCAATTTCTTATGTTTCCAGATCCTTGAACCCAGCTGAAAGAAATTATAGTACTTATGAAAAAGAGGCCCTAGCTATTTTGTACTGCGTCTATCAATTTCGACCTTACTTATACGGTCGAAAATTTACAGTTGTCACCGATCATAAACCTTTATGTTGGATGCGAACGGCAAAAGATCCTACATCAAGGCTTACAAGATGGAGATTAAAGTTAGAAGAATACGATTTTGACGTTATTTACAAAGCCGGTGAGAAAAACGTAAATGCCGATTGTTTATCGAGAAACCCAATCAATCGGGATGAATTGGATATGGAATATGGAAATGTGAAAATAGTGGAGGAAGTGCGACGATCTCAACGACAACGAAAATTAACAAAATTAGGAGAACAATATCGCCAAAAATTGAGAGAAAAAGAATTTAAAAAAAAACGTAGAAAAAATCGATTAGATGAAAAACATAATGAAAGTGATGGAAAATTAAATGGGAAAGATACTAATGAAGATTTAAATATAAGTGATAAATCCACGATAAATAATGAAATTAATGATGAAAATGAATCTAAAGATAGAAACCAACAGAGTTTTGAAAAGAATAAAAACATTGAAAGTAACAATAATGATAACATTGAAGAATTTGAAGAAGAAATCAATGAAGAATTTGATGATGAAGATATATTTAATGATGATGAAATTGATGCAATAGAATATGAATTGCAAGGTTTGGTTACAGATGAACAAATTGAAAATATGCGTAAAAGTAAACGCGTTACATTCGACGAAATAATGCATGAAGATGCTATGTTACATGATGAAGATGATATAAATTTAACGATTAATATTTATAAAAATATCGATGAAACCAGAGACCCATTATTTTTGCGAAAAGACAATATTTTATATTTTTTAAATACTAAAGGTATGCCTATTGATGAACAAGGAAAACAATGCTTTATTAAAAAAGGAACAAAATGTTTTGGTTCTATGTATTTGGGAGAATTTAAATATCAAAAGAAAAATGGAAAATATGTTTTTGGAATTTGTGTAGGAAAATTTGAGCAATTTTCATCAGAAAATAATTTGATTATTGAAGGTATAAATAAATTGATAAATTTTATTGTAGAAGAAAATATTCGAGATGTATCGATTGCAAAATTAAAAAATACGAATCAATGGAAATTAATCTTTGAAGAAATTAAAAAACATATTGGGAAAATAACATGTAAAATAACAATTTGTAATAATATAATAACTTGTCCTACACTCGAACAACGTCATGATATTATTGAGGAATATCATAATAGCCCTGTCGGAGGCCACAAAGGCATACATAAAACCTATAACAGAATTAGACAAAATTACTTTTGGGAGTATATGAAAGATGATATAGAAAATTTCATCCACAATTGTTTATCTTGCAAATTGAAAAAATTGACGCGAAAGGGAACTCGTCAACCAATGATTTTGACAGATACTCCTGGGGTACCGTTTGATAAGATAGCATTAGATTTAGTAGGACCCTTGCCAATTACTGACCAGGGAAATAGATACATATTAACGATGCAGGATTTATTAAGTAAATACTGCATAGCAGTGCCAATTTCAGATATGACAGCCTCTACTACTGCTAAAGCATTTATTGACAACTTTGTAAGTATTTATGGAGCACCAAAAGCAGTCTTGACCGATCAAGGTCGAAATTTCATCAGTAAATTGATGAAACAAATTGCTAAACAACTAAATATCAAACAATATAATACTACTGCATTTCACCCTCAAAGTAATGGATCATTAGAAAGATCCCATCATGTACTTATTGAGTACTTGAAACATAATATTAAAAATGAAACTGAATGGGATCTATGGATACCTTTGAGTATGTTCAGTTATAATACGAGTGTTCATGAAGGAACGCAAAAAACTCCTTTCGAATTGGTATTCGGAAGAATAGCTACGTTGCCGTCAAGTCAAACTTTAGCGAAAAATAAGTTATTAGATACATATGACGATTATTTGATTAATTTAATGGCAAAGTTACATAATTTACATAAAGACGCTCGAGAAAATTTAATTCGAGCAAAGGAAAAATCAAAGAAATATTATGATCAAAAAATTAATCCTCAAGAATTTGCTATTGGTAATTTTGTATTTCTAGAGGTTGGAAACAAACAAGGCAAATTTGGTGATCATTATTCTGGTCCACATAAAATTGTAGATATTATAAATCCGAATGTCATTAATATATTAATTAAAAATAAGGTTAGGTCAGTATCAGCAAATAGATTAAAACACTGTTATATTGATTTGGATGATTGATAATTCTCTATTTTGTTTCAGAAATGCTTAAACTTTCAATAATTTTACTGGGTCTAATAAATATCACTGCAGCCTTGATAGGTTATGATTGTGCAAACGGGAATTCAAACATCACTATCATATCAATGAAGGATGTCGGGAACTGTAATTTACCGGATTTACATATTAAAACGGAGGAAACAAGGGTAAAACTTGTGCAAATTAAAGACACCAAAACGATAAATGTGGTACAATGTAAGGTGGAAATACAACGACAAGTATTCCATTGTGGCATGCACTCACATATAAGTGCAGTAAGCCACGGATTAGCTGAATATATGGTTGAGCTTGAACGATCGCAGTGCGAAAAAATGCAAGGAACTGGTCGATATATAATCGGAAATGAGATTTTAGACGGTCTGTCTCGTAATAGCTCAACCATAAGAAGCGTAGTTTTAGCAGGTCAAATTAAACCTGACGGTACATGTTATGGAGTACCGTATTCAGATAACTTCAATTCTTATGACAGAGATGTAATAGTGCAAGCCGTAGTCAAAATAGTTTTACGAGATTATCCAGCTACATTAAATTTAGAAAGCAATAGAGTTTACTTACAGAATGGTGTTTCTTGTGAGTTTAATAAGGGAGAATGTTCAGATTTTGAAGGAGGACAAGTATTTTGGGAACGATTTCAATTACAAAATTGTGATTATACTAAAAAATACTCGTTACTTTATGACGGACCTGCATCAAAGGGACTCGTTACTACTTCGACAGGTAAAGAAATTATATACACTGTCGAATCGGGAGATATTAGATTTTCATTTACTAGTATCAAAATACAAACCATGTGTGGTTTTGAACTCATTCAAACTGAACATCCTAAACTTTATCTATTAGAAGGGAAATCAACCGAACGTTTTTCAGTAACCACAATTCGAGATATCAAAGCACTTGATACGTTAGCCTATGTAAATTCAAAATTTGTATATGTAGAAAGGCACATTCGTACTCAAATGACCGATCTTTATAGAGAGGTTGTTTTACAACGATGCTTGCTCGAACAAAAGGTGCTCAGAAATTCTTTAAGTTTGGCTACATTACAACCTGACCAGTTTGCCTACGATTTTATGAAAGGGCCTGGTTACATGGCAACAATCAGCGGTGAAATTGTTTATATAATAAAATGTATCCCAATGAGTGTTAAGTTGAGGAAAACGGATGAATGTTATCAGGAGCTGCCTGTGACTAAAAATAATGAATCTTATTTTTTGACGCCTCGTACCCGAATTCTCACTAAGAATGGAGTACAAATAAATTGTAATCCAATCTTACCACCAATGTATGAGATTGACGGTATTTGGTATAAATTTTTACCATCAGCTACTGAAGCAAAAAATCCTCATCAAATTAAACCTAATGATCAACCTATCTGGGAATATAGATCAATTGGTAATTTGGCAATTAGTGGTATCTATTCTCAAGATGACTTGAAACGGTTGAGAGAAGATGTAATGTTCCCTTCGAATAGGCCAGCTATTTTAAATATTTTAGCAAGGAAAATGGCAGGCAAAACTGTCAGCACAGGATCAATGTCATTATTAAATTTACTTGATACGGATGTAATAGAAGAAGCTGTGTCCAATAAATGGAATAAATTTCTAAAGGGTTATGAACGGTACGGCATTTACAGTGCTGGAATTTTAATGACATTTATAATTTTTAAAATTATTAAAACATTGCTCAACATAATTATTAATACATTTTCGCTTCATTCTACTTTTGGTTGTTCCATCCATTTGCTTGGAGCTTTTTTCAATGGAATTGCTAATTGGATTATCCATAAACAATTCCGTAAAAATTTTAAAAAATGGGACGAAGAAAATCAGACGATATTATTAGAAGCAAGAGAATTAATAACAAAGCAAGAAGAATTAGAGAAAGAGGTAAAAACAGAATCAAGTAATAAAAATCTTATACATTGATAATTATTATTAGTAAAATATAATAAATAACATTTCGATAAATAATATTTTAAAATTTTAATCAATTAAGAAAGTTTGAAAAAAAAAAAAAAAAAAAAAAAAAAAAAAAAAAAAAAAAAAAAAAAAAAAAAAAAAAAAAAAAATTAAAAAAAAATCGAGATATACGAAGGCTTTTTGTATTTTTTTTTTTTATTTTTCATTCAACCCGGTAATGAAAATTCGTCGCTGTATCTTTTGTATTGTATAACAAACAACATGTTTGTGTATTTAAAAAACTGGGATACACACTGATCAACCCAGCTTCCATTCGCTTACATTCTTACAAACTTTAGCGTATGTTTTTTGGGTATTGGTAAGTAGGTTTTTTACTCTGGTAAAAAGATGACTTTTATTCTTCTTTCGCTGCTGTATTGTTGTTGGCAATAAAAGATGTTAACTCATCATTTATTTTATTTTTTTTTTTTTACCAATGATAAGGTGTCGATTGGTTAAGCGGGTGAGGATGTGTATGGTTCAAACTGAACACAATTATTTGTCAAGGGCAGTGTTGGTTTTTATGGCAATGACTACCTCCTCTCCGCAAGCTTTCAAGACGGTGCACTAAAAATAAAAAAATTTTTTTAATTCCTTAAATTAATTTTGATAAATATCAAGATTCTTGATCATGAAAGATTAGAAATGAATTATTTTCATATATTAAAGCAAATGTATTAATTTTACTAATTTAATTACAATTATCTACTTAAAGTAGTTTTAATGTTTAGACGTTTTATAAGTGAAATGTAACGTAATCAGAAAGATGGCATTTAAATATTTGAGTAATTCTTACCAGTAACTCTTTTCCAGAATCAAAATCAGAACGGAGTTGAGTACCTAAATCACCATCAGGAATTTTGAGATCTTCACGAAGATCTCCATTATCAGCCATGAGACACAAATAGCCATCATCGGAAATATCTGTTAGCTATAAACATATTGATTACATTATTCATAATTTTTGTTAAATTATTGTTACCAATGATTTCACTCATTACAATTTATAATAACAAAGATTTAAAAAAGTACTTTAATACGTATAGAAAACAATAACACTGATATAAAATTTACTGTAATTACTAAATTATACTTCAATTCAGTATAAAAAAAAGTATTTATTTCAATTTAAAGAGCACGTTACCAATTATTGTCAATATTATATTGAATTAATACTTGTTTTTTGTTTAACATGAGAATCTTCTATATTAAACTTATGTCAATGTTTAACAGTTGTAACAAGATTCAGTGATCTTGAAAAACCTACGGCACCGAGCAAGCATTTTAGAATAACTGCTTTGTAAAACATGTGTAATAAATGTATGATTTATTTAAAAAAAACCTTCATTTATAAATGTTACAAAAGATATATTATAACAAATAAAATTTGATATCAAAGTACACATTCTTAACAGCAACATCTATAATTTGTTCTACATTTTTAAACGAATCTTACAAAACTCTTAAAAAGCCCATACATCTATAAAATACAAATACAAATTAAAAAAAAATATTTACTCTTACCTTGACAACTTACATTTTTTTTCTTACAAAAATACATCTCCATTCAATCAAATTATAATTTCATAATATCAATCACAAAGCAATAATATAAAACAACAATTGTTTATATTTACCTGATAATCTTCCCGCTTAACAAATGGAACATCCATATTGTGTGTAGAAGGACATATGTCTTCGTATTTTTTTGAGGTAAAAATGTCGATCCCTACGAGGTGCACCTTGGCGTGACCATGTTTCCCAGTCTTAGAAGTAGACATTTCTACAATTTTGCATGGTCGTGATTTTAGCATCACAAAACCGTTCTTGCGCAAGGCAGAACATTGCATAGGATACGTGACAGAGGCTCCAGAGTCTCCGGTTTCAAAATGAGTATCCTCAATGTCCATGTTTCAGTCAGTTTTTGTTTCTCTCTAAAAAATAAAAAAAATGTCGGTTACAACAGCCAGTCAAAAATATCTGAAAAATCATCCAAAATATATCGTTATAAATATAAATATAAATAAATATATTCAATATCCAACGAAAACGTGTTCCACGAACAACCTCTATATTACAACACAAAAGTCCAAACGGGGGGTAAAATCAACAAAAACCGCTCACTTTCAATTAAACTTACATAATTGAAATATCGACCCGAAAAATATCGTTATTGCTTATACATCGAGTATCCGCATGCCGGAGATAATTCGAGCTCCGCGTGTGATTATCAACTGGCCATGTGGCACCTTGATACGTGAATTTCGAACCAATATCGAAAAGTTACAAACAACGCAAAAAGGCCGTGAAAATCGAACGAAATTGCTGGCAAAATTCGCCGATGCGCGTTTCGTTGACTTTGTCGTGCAATTTCAATGAAAAGAGACGAAAAATTGCTCGACGCAAGTTTTGTGTCCCGACCGTACACATATAGGCTAACCAACAACGTTAAAACGTACGGCACTTTTTTTTGAATTCCGACTTTCCGGTTTGAATTGAAAAACCGCGACGAAATTAATCACGACGGGATCGCGCGTTGAATATTTCGTGCGCATTCGGGAACGCGAAGATAGCGCGAAACAAGCGTTACAGGCGCATTGCTTGCGGCCCATTGTCATCGGCGCGCGAGGGGTTAACGACGAAAGCACGAACGCGGCAGAATTAATAACTACGCTTCGTTTTTATACAAACCAGTCCGCGATTCGCTCTTGGTTAATCAACGTTTTTCAGCGTATTCAAACGGTTAGCACCATTAGGTTTCGTATAAATGGATAGCAGCTCGCAATACTCACATGTGATCAAAATGGACACTCTAACCAGAAGAGTTTCAGGCGCATGCGTGTGGCGGTAATTGAAACCGGGGTCCACAGGGCTCGGTTCACGGACGCCGCTGTGGGATTCGTTTCCTTGATACGAAATGGGAGTATCGGTTTGCGGAATTTGTTCGATCCTTTTTGTCGTTTCGATCGCGTTGAGGGATTGTTGGCCGAGAAGGGTGCGTTGTACGATCGCGGGGGCGGACATTTGGCACG
>JABFPE010000036.1:0-11117 GCA_022817585.1 Scelioninae gen. 2 sp. ZL-2020 | reverse complement strand
GCTTAGCCTCTTTGTTCTGACCATTGTCCGCGCATCGTCAACCTTGCAATTGGCTAACAAGGATAGCCAATCGCTGTCAATTACCGATATCATTTCCGAGCACCTCACATTAATATCATATATATTATATCATACATAATATTAGTGGCATTCATTTTTGCACTATAATTTAATACAAATTAAAGTAGGTGAATTAAACGACAAAGAATTAGTTTCTAGTCTTTTTTTTTAAATAACTGAGGTTATCATCTGAAGTATTAGATATTATATGATGTAATTTATATAAATTAGAAAATTAATTATAAAAAATGCATTTTATTTATTTTGTTATCAATAATGATTATAAATTATTAAAAAAACATTCTAATTTATTATACTAAATTATTTATGTATTAAATACGATTATAATGTTTACGCTATTTTTACTTCAATTCGTTTCAATATAATCCAATAAACTAGCGATGCTATTGAATTGGAGCATATTGGAAAAAGCCAATTTAAATGGAACATAAGACCAATTAAAAATAATCCATATTTGCTGAATTGGATTTTATTGATTGTCGGCTGCTGGGGTACGCTAATAGCTGTTTTACCCCACTCTACGCTACATGAAACTTTGAATATAAAAATAAGTTGAAACAAAATTTTTCGATTAAAATTTTTGTGTAATTGGCAATTGTCTGTAATGTTGAAGGAACTTCTATTCTGAAAGAACTTGGATTGACTCGTTGTAATCAATTATCAATTGAAGGAAAAAAAGTATACAGTTATTGCAAAAGTTTGCAAAAAAAAGTAATAGCAAATTTGTAATAAGTAATCATTTCAAAATATGATGAACAAAATGGATGAGGTAAATTAAAGAAAATAAATTATATATTTATACACATACTAAGATTCTGTTAATATAAATTAATAATCTTACAATTTGCATTTAATTGTAGCGAAAAAATATATTCTCACATATTACAAAATGTAACTGAATAATAATTTGTAGGCTTGTCAAATGAACTTTAGTACTTTTCAGACATTTATTACTATATCTTTGCAAAGTTTTAAAATTAAACTGAGGGAAATATTTTTTTCATCAATTTGATCATCAAAGAATTAAAAAATGAACCTATTTGAATGAAAACTCCAGCTAGTAATGATTTATTTGACAAATAATATTAATAAATTCATTCCCAATGATATTTCAATTATTGCCCAATTTCATGAAATCAAAGTGAAAATTGAATCCCACGTTTGGTTCACTGGGAACTTTTATATACGTGTTGATAATTTTAATATAATAATTTAAATAATAATATTATGTTATATTATATCTAATAATAATTTATTGAACACAAGGCTATTTGATGTATAACAACAACAATATGTTTTACAGATTTCCATTGCATAAAAAAGATGTACGTAAATGGATACCCAGCAAACGCAAATCCATAAAACCCGATAACCAAAACGTGTTATTGGGATTTATTGTATATGTGTATTATCGTTATTGGAATAGTTCAATAAGGTACAATATAAAATAAATGCTTTTTATTGGTTCTTGCAGGAACTTATTGGACATTATGAAAATATAAAACATTAATTAATTAAATTTATTAATTTAAACGTATATGAATTAAAAGTAGTTAATACTTTCTAATTAATTAGGAGGGCATTAAATAAAACTATAATATCAACTAATATACTTTTTATTTATTTGCAAACTTCTTATAAAATCAATCAAATCTCTGCACTTATTTATGAACTCGTGAAACAATTACGGTGTCTATAATAATGTGTCCTTCATCATCAACATCGGCTATGATCTCTCCATCTTGCAAATCAACATAATCATCACTGCCTTCCGGTGCAACGGCTCCATCTTGCAAAACGTTATTTTCTTGATGCTGACTCGTGGACGAAATTTTGCTGGCTCTTCGTTTAGGCTCTAAAATCAAATCAAATTAAACAATTAATATATCCTATTTTATTATTATCATCAATTAAAGGTGCAAAGAAGATGTCGATAAAGCTGAAAATAAAATGTGATTATTTCTTCCTCTTAAAGCGATTTCTCAGATCTATTTTCACGAAATTATTGCTTTTTTAATTTTAATTATTCGCAGAAAATACCAATTATAACAATAATTAGATTATTCTCAAAAGTTAGGAGAATGTTTCTGATGAAATATTCATTCAAAGTCAGTGCCTCGCATTTATTTATCATCATGACAGGGCCAATTTTCTTTTCAACTTACTTCGCTTTGCTTCAGCTAATACTGCACTTAAATGCTTCTTCACTTTATCCAGATTTTCGGAAATAATAATTTCATCACATTCCATTGTTTTCAGCCAGTATTTCATTATTCCTGCAAATTACCAAAAATCAAAATTTAAATTATCAAGATATTTTACCTATATTATCTATGAGAAAAAAAAATAAAGACAAAAACATGAACCGAATTTAAAGAATTTTAATTCTTTAAAATTTATATAATTTAGAAAAAAAAATAATAAAAATTACACAAAAATGTATTGCTGGATTGACCACGTATTCAAATTTTCGTCACATTTTAATAAACATGTCATTTAATTTTGTAAGAAAAATATAATCTTGACAAGCATATTTTAGAAAATAGTTGATTGAGTCTTGAAATTATTGGAGAAAATTAATATGTCTACTTATTTTTACCTTTAATAGATAATAGAAAATGGGGTGGGAGTTTTTCAAGGTGTTCATCATTATTATTTTTTTTAGTACGTTTGCAACTGTGTCCTGTGACAGATGATCTCAACATCGTTTCATTGAGTATGATAAGTTTAGCAATGTTGCTGACAAAAGTTAGCCCATTTTTCGATGTTAAATCTGATGTTGCTAAACCATAGGATATCAAAGAGATCCATATGCCTTGACCAATGTGAATCTGGAATATAGAAATATTCATACATACACTGTTAATTTTTTACTATAAATATAATTTAAGATTTGACCTTTAATAAGTCGTGACATTGAGAAATCGTTGAATTTTAAAATTAATGATGTTTGCACAACAAATTAGCAACGTTTGCGGCGATTAACTTTCTGTGTTAAAAAATGCATGAGAATACTTTAGTTATATATGGGAAGCTCATCCTGCAATATCACATTTCATTCAAAAACTAAAAACTGGCATCGAAATCTTTACAAAAAAAAAAAAAAATATTAAAGTTTAAAAACAATGGACAGATTGGAAAAACTTCATAATTAAAAGCTTTGGAATTACACTGACTTCATAAAAACTAAAAGTATTGTACTGAAAATCGATTAGAATTTGTGCACCTTTATTGTGCGCCAAATTTTTTGTTGATATTAAATATAATATACCTGATCCTGATCATTAATGAATCCCACATTAAATTTTGTCGGATCAATAACACCCTCTTCTTGATTTAAATTACCTGAAAAATAAAGAATTCTTAAAATCTGGAACAATTATTAAAATATTATACTAAAAAATAATGAGTAATTTTGTACCTTTCAGATTCTTAAAAGAAGATATAACTTCTCGTTGCAAACTGAAATTGAGTTGTCTCAACTCTTCATTTTCAGCAGTAAAACGTGAAAGTTCCTCATCTTGATGTTTCATTATTATAACGGTTTCGTCGAGTGTTTTTTTTAGCGAATCAAAGTCATCTGTTTCGAATTCAATTTTTTTTGTTAATTCTCGATTAAGGCGTTCGATAGTTTCAACGTGTGACAAACACGTTTTTCGTTCATTGTCAAGCTCGGTCTTCAAATTGTCCAAAGATTCATTTTTTAGCTCTGCCATGTTTTCTACTGAATAAATTTTGTCTTGCAACTTTTTTATTTTAGTTTCACATTGAACCTAAATGAAAAAAAAAATTATGCAAGTATCAACATATAATTTTTCTTTTAAAACGTGAAAAAAATAATCATTTTGTTACAAGGGTGCCCAGCGGCTACATGCAAAATATGGACAATATTCGCACGAAGTGTGAGTAAAGTCATTTATACATAAAGTTATATAAAAAATAAGTTTTTTTAAATAATATTTACGTGTAGATTCAAAGTTGGTCGATGGTTTTCCGCATTTGAAACTGATGTTGACAAAAGCATCTGTAAAATTATTAACTATTTATCTTCATATCTTAATATTTGAGAATTTAATTAATTTTAAATTTTTAATGATATAAAAAGTATTTTCAACTTGTGATATTTTTTCATCCGTTTTTTGTTTCTTTATTTTGAAATGTTCCTGTTTCGAACCATGCAACTCGTTAATTTCTCGTTTCAGTAGCATCTTCTCCTTCAATTGTTCTATTCTTTTTTTTGAAACAGAATTATTATTTGTCACCTACGATTAAAAAAAAACGGAATATACTTTATTGCTGAAAGAAACGGCACATACACTGATAATCAATTTAAAATGTTACAATGTAATGAAGAATTGGATCAATTTGAAACTATGCAGTTTCCTGCTAAAACATAATCTTCATAAATAGTTTGAACAATGGCTACCTTTTCTGTGAGATTTGAAAGATGAGAAAAATTATTTGCTAGTTGTTGTGTGTTGTATTTGCTGAATTGTGATGTGTATGTTCGACAAGAAACAGTAAAATAAAACTCGTGAAATTAAATACGGACTGCTTTTAATTTTGTAACAATGTCTTACAAATGTCTGATTTATCTAATTGTTTCAACAATATATCATTTATTTAATTATTAATAAAAAAGATGTACCTTTTTATTTAATTTCATAAAATTTTTCAGAAACTAAAAACATATCTATCTAAATAGTATTAAAAATGGCAACGCAGAAATTACGAACAAAATTCGGACTTCGTCCGCACTTTATGCATCTTGTTATTTTTACGATTAATTATAAAAGCATTAATAGTAAAACACATTTTTAAATGAATTAAAAATACAATGAACTATTAAAAAATTTTAAATTAGTATAAGAAAAATGTGATATACCTCTTTCAAAGTGCAAATTGTACTTCTTTCTTCAAAATCACTGATTTCAGATGCTGATTCCATTAATTTCAACGGAACTGCACTTTTTCTCTTTTTCAATTTGTCGTGGATTTCAATCTCAGTATCTATGAACAAATATTTTTAAATACATACAATTGCTACATATAAAGGATTAAAATGCCTTATTATTGTCGATTATTATTTGAAATAATATATTGTATATATACCTGCAACATGTAATACACGACCTTCCTGGAGTACATCCTTGTGTTTGATGTAATAGAATTTGTTTAAGTTATATTTGGCTATATCAAAACGCTGTATATCTTGAGCTTCGATGATGCAATACTTATCTTTCCCATAAAGAAACTTAAATTCCACATAGGCCAACATTATCTTTAGAAGACGCTTATTTTATTATTACAAAACGATACAACGTATAAGCAAATAAACTTGCCTATTCACTATTATTTTGCATTACGCAAATTAGTGTTTAGCCCTCATCACCTTTGTCCACACGGCCCCGTTGTTGCTTAAAAGAATTGACCAATTACGATGAAGCTCCCGAGCATTGTTATTGACATTTGTAAACAAAACAAATGTGCCTTTGCTTTAAGCAGAATTAGAGCATTTCTTCGTAATTTCATTTCGCGATAATTTAATCCATAAACTCTATTGTATAGTTTTACGGTCAATCAAACAATTGTAATTGACATTCTTATAAATGTATTGGTGAAATTACATAATACTAGAATACCCAGCATTTTGTAATAAACAGTAAGTAATCGAATTTGATTCAAAATTTGTTGGTTATATTTTTAAACTTTTGACAAACTATTGAGGATTTTTTGAATTGAATGAATTATATTTATATTTTAGATCATGACGGTTTATCTGCGATTTTATTTGGAAGACAATCATGGGGAATAAAAAATATCTGCAATCAAATATCCATGAAGTAAAAACACATCCAAAAACATGTAAAATATGGCTTGCCAAAGCAGCTTTTATCTCAAGTAAACTGAAAAATATACGAAATCGAGATATGTTAATAAAACATAATCAACATTTTAATCACATCAAATTAATTGTAAATAAAATAAAATGCTTTTAATTGAATCTGTATATTCGAGATTTGTTTTTACGTTTTACAGTTTTTCATAATATATTCACGTTGTTTAACTTCCAATCCATTTGTTAATAAATCTGTCAAATATGTTTAACATGTTAACCTTATGTCTATTATTGCTGACAACAAAATTTAATAATAAAAAAATAATAAATTTTATAAAATTAAATAATAACATATAATAAATAAATTAATATAATATTTTGATTATAATAATACATCGTATATTAATATTATAATAAAATAATTAATTTATTGTCCAAAAATTGTTATTTATAACGATATTAATAATAAATATTATCATTATGTTAATATTAAATTGATCAATAGTAAATAAAGGTGTAGTGCATAGTGTGTTTATAATTGACCAATTATGCAAGCAAGAAGAAATTAAATTTGGATCCATTTTATTTGATTTTTTTACAATACCCATGATTACCAGGAATGTTAAATATTTGCATATCATAAAATCTATTGAAATTTATATTACGATTTTTAAATTGATTCAATGTTTATATTTCAGTCCTTCGACAAAAAATTTTGGCACTTTGTAATGAAAATGAAAACGCATTTAAAGTTATAATAAATGACAGCTCAGTAATAGCGGATGACCTTAACACTAACGTCAATAAAAGGGTTGACTCAATCGTGAATGAAGAAACTGAAAATCAAAGAATTATTGTTTGTCACGATGCAACTACAGACAATGAAACATCACTTTTGAATGACCGACGGATTAAAGCAAATGAAGAGGAGATAAGTGAACAAGGCGAAAACCAACACAAATCTGATCAAAACAAGGAGAGCGAACCGTGCTTTGCCAAGTGTGCTTCAGTTTCTGAAAATAATATCGATAAAAATGCTTATGTTAATGGGCATAAAACAGAAGAAGAGGAAAAAATGTATTACCCCATAATGTTTCGAGAATCAAATGTGACAACGAAAAATGTGCAAGACATGATAAATTCATTTTGTTTGAGATTCAATTCATCGGTCAATGAACGACAACATTTTGTTGATTTAATCAAAGTTTGTGCAGGCCCTAATTTTCAAAACTTCAATTTTTCTTATCACACTTTTTACAAAGATTTTCTAAATGAATACAATTGTCACGTTGGTTACCATTATTACTGTAAAAAGTGTTTCAAATTACTACTTACTACAACTAAATTAACTTTGGTTAGTTCGGCGAAATTTTCAATTAAATGTTGTGAAATTGATCATTACATTGATGTGCACGCTGTTAATTTCTTCGTATCTATTGATATTTTATATCAAATTGATATTTTGCTACAAAATAAAGAAATCAAAGACAAATTGATACAAAATATTTCACGTCAATCGATTGAGGCAGGGATTCAAAAAATTACTGACATTCACGATGGTTTGCTGTATACTGAACTACGGGCCAAACTTGATAAATTTCTCACAATTAATATTAGCACTGACGGAGCGCAATTATTCCAAAAGTCAAAAAGAAAATTCTGGCCTATTCAATTTGTACTAAATGATTTACCAAAAGAAATTCGGTTTAAATATGTTCTAATCACAGGTGTTATGGTCGTTGCAAGTGAGCCTTGTCCCGAAATGATGGACATTTTCATGAAAGTTTGCCTCATCGATCAATTAGAACGTATTTCTGAAGATAAAATCACTATTGACAATTTGTCGTACGATTTAAAAGTTGTATGCTGTTGTGCAGATGCGCCAGCCACTGCTGTTGTACAAAATAGACTGAGGTTCAATGGGACGTTCGGTTGCACATACTGTTATCAAAGAGGTACTTTTTCGGGTTCGATGAGGTATCCTTTACAAAGTGAATCAGAGGTATTGCGAACAAATGAAAGTCATGTAAAAGATGTAATGTTATCGTTATTTCATAAATCTAGTTTAAAAGCAAATGGTGTTAAAGGTTCTACCTCAATTGGTTCACTGAATGTAATTAATATGGTTTGGGGGTTCCCTATTGATTACATGCATACGATTATGTTAGGTGTGACAAAACAAATTAGGGAAGTATGGTTTGAAAACAAAATACTGAACAAAAAAATACAAGCTATTGTCGACGCAAGAATTCGAGAAATCAAACCTCCTCGAGAACTCCGCAACAAGCCTGTTCCCTTCTGCGACGAAGGCAAAATGAAAGCTAAAGACTATAAATCTTGGCTTTTATATTTTAGTCTTGCAATTTACGTAGATCTTATCGACAATTCAATTTTGAAACAATATGCTTATTTCGTTAATAGTATCCATAATCTTCTTCAAAATGAAATTACAGATGAACAATTGGATGAATGTGAACTTGATTTGCTACAGTTTGTTGCGGATTACAATGAAAGATTTGGAATAAACTGCATGACATATAATGTACACTCTGTAATTCATCTCGTAGAGTCTGTAAAGCAATCAGGACCGCTGTGGGCTACTTCCACATTTCATTTTGAGAGCAATATTTATCAGCTTCAGAAGTGTATTAATGGTCCGAATGCCGTTGAGCAACAAATTGCATTAAAAACGTTGGAAAAACTAAAGCATTCATCAAACAATAAAAGTAATAGAGATGACATTGTTCAAAATTATAAAAGGCAGCTTTTCATGAATTCTAAGCGTATCAAACGCGCAACGAATGGTTACACTTTTACACTTTTCGGTAAGCAAAACATTGCACATCAGATATATGGAGACATTTTCTCTAAATGCGTTTACAAAAGTTACACTATTACTTCCGCTGATTATTTATTTTCCAAAAATTACTTTGATAGTATTATAATGATTAAAACAAAAGAAGTAGGTTCCGTTCAGAAAATTTATCATCTACAAGGAAAATGTTTGTTAGAAATAGCTCTTTTTGAAATAGAAAAATTAAAAATTCAGGAGTATGAGATGAAATTTATGTGGAAAGTTTCTTCTTACAATAATGGTATTAAACTTGTATCTTTGGCAAGCTTTTGTCGAAAAATGGTATTAGTAAAATGTGAAGACAACGCTTATGTTAGCTGTGTTGTAAATTCGATTGAAAGCGAATAAATATTTTTCATAATCCATGTAATGTTTTTTATACAAAATCAAAAACCCTTGAATTTGCCTTTAACTAATTGATTTAAATAATGAATAATATATACGTAGTTTTAATTATTTCTGATGTCTACGTTGTTTATTAGACAATAAAAAATTGTTGTAGTTATTTTTGTTGTAATTTTGTTTATTGTATCACAATTTAAAAGTTCACAAAGAAGAAAAATAATAAATTGTAAATTACACTTGAGTAAAAATACCATAATATCAAGTCTGAGATCGAATTCTATAGATATCGATAAATTATCTAGTTGCATTATAGGTGTATTCCAATACAATCCAATAAAAAAATGAAAATTATCACTCAATAACTTTCAATAAGAATTGAGGAAAACTTATTGCTATTTTACAATAAATTTCAGTAAGTCGAATCTTGTATAATAAATTACAATAAAAATCAATACAATTTTTTTCGTTCCCTGTTAATTTCTATAAAACTCAATAAAACTATTTCGATCATTTTTCAGCTTATTGTTAAATGGACATATTAACGATAAGCTACACATGATTTTTTATAGAGTTTTATTGTTTTCTATCGGATTTTATTGATTTGCGTTTGCTGGGCATGTAATATATTATAATAATATTTATTTAATATTAGTTAATATTATATAATATTTTTTAATTTTAATGTAATTTTATAATGTCAGCATGTTTTCATTTTTATAAAATATTAATAGAATGTTAATGCAATATTTATTAATGTTCTTTAATAACTTTATTTTAACATTAATACGATGTTACATCCTTGTTGAAAAAATTACATCACAAAAAATTATTTAAAACTAAATTATTACATTTATTTTTAAAATTTAAGAAAAAAATCTATGCTTAACGAAAAAAAATATTCAATTCACTCCATGGCTTGACTTTTCAGAACATGAAATCGAACTACGAACCTTCGAAATACTAAGCAGAGCGCCCGACCCATGAACCACAGGGGCTTCGCTAACATTTTAAAAACAGTGATCGTACATTAGTAACCGACAGTGGCATCGACCAGCCCTATGTTTCAATGCTAAATGCGATTTTCTTAAGATCCGTCATTCTGTTGACGCTGATGGCTACCTGATGTTATGATCACGTGCAGGGTGTTTAAACTTTCGCCGAAACTGTAGACAAAGATTGAGGCAACGTGTAGTACACGGGGCAACGCATATGAGTGCTGAAGTCGCTTGCTTCGCCTTGCCGCTATAGGTTATTATGTGCAACTTTGTTTTTACCAGTTTCAAAGCGTTCAAATTTGACAGCTCTTCATAATAAGAAATATACTTTTAATATTCATAAAAATATATTGAAATATTAACGAGTACAGGTGCTGCCATGTATGTTATTAGTGAAAAATATTTTATTAACAAGTCAATAATATGTTTTGACAAGCTGCGAATATTAATTTCATATTTTAAGGGTATTTAAATTCAGAATAAATGATTATTTTATTTTTGAATTAATTTCATCACCTTAATATTAATATTAATAAAATTATTAATATTATTTAAGATGTTAAAATTTTCCTTATAATACAAAATACTGTACAATTTTCTGGGGATACCTCTGATATATTGATATACTCTGACAATATTTCAAAATATACTGAGGACATTTGTCCTAATAGGGTTGAATCTACAAAATATATTGAAGTATTGCGATACCCAGCAGCCGAGAGTCAGTAGGATCGATCAAAATACAGCAAAATTCAATCTCAATAATCTAATTTCAAATGGTGCTTATGTCTATTTTACAATTTGACCATAAAACTCGGAATTTATACCAAAATTTATATTGGATTTTACTGTGAGTCTAAAGTTGGTGAATATTAGATTGGAATAGATTGTAAAATTACAATTTGCAAAAATGTGTTCCAAATTGCTATGCTGGATTTAATTGTTTTAAATTGTAAACAGAATGATGACTGGAAAACATTGGATTTTAACAATTAGAAGAAAT
>JABFPE010000035.1:0-11179 GCA_022817585.1 Scelioninae gen. 2 sp. ZL-2020 | reverse complement strand
CTTTTAAACTCGTCTAATATAATGGATTATTTCTCCGAGAGGAGTAATCCATTTTTCGATAGAACCTGCAACAATGAAATTGTTAAAATGCAAAGGCTAAATCCAGAACAACTGACGTAAGCATTTGGTTTAATAATGTGCATTATTAAATTTTTATTAAACAATGCTACCTGCACCTGAGCAGTTATAATTAGATTATTATATTTATTTATGGACAAGATTGCATCATTTGTTTCTTCTGACTTATTTTGTTGCTATAAAATGTGTATAAAAGTTATTAGTAAAAAATTTCACAAGGAATTTAAAAAAAATGTATATTACATTCTCTGCAGTTTATAAATTACTTGAACAATATTTTTTATATTCATTGGTAATTACGAACATTAAAAAAGCTTTAACTTACATTTGTTCATTAATCTAGTTAGTATGCAATATGCCTTGTAAATAAGCTAGTTACGAACTTCAATTCAATTAACTGCCATCATTATTTGATTAATAGTATAAGAAAGTAATGCTAATAATCGAGAGATGGTATAAAACACTTAGTCGAAGTTTTCAATAAAGAAGGGAATTACTAAAACTTTTATAATTAATTAATGAAAATTAAAGTTAAAATGTTGGTTTCTCAATGTATCAGTTAATTCCAGTGTTATAAATCAATGATAGTAAGCCAAATATGATATATGTTGATACTTTTATAATTAAACACGTACTATGTAAAAACAGTTGTAATTAACGGTTGTAAAACTTTGATTTTGCAGGAACATGACTGGCATAGAATACATTCTCCTTCATGTACAGGAACCAATTTTGTATGTAATTCGAAAACAACATCGAAGCTCACCTACATCTGTTATTCCTATAGCTGATTTTTACATATGCGCTGGAGTTGTTTATCAGGCTCCGGATGTAGCATCTGTAATCAATTCGCGTGTGGTTAGTTTCAAGAATGGTGTACATTTATATTTTATTAATAAAATTATGCATATTTAGAAACCTTAAATAAAATATGATAATAATTGAATATGGATTTCTAGCTTTCTGCGGTTCATCATTTACAATCAGCTTTTGAGGAGCTTAGCACTTCATCTAGGTATCATCCAAGTAAAGGTTATTCGTGGGATTTCAAGAATGGCAAGTCATTGGCGGCAAAAAAAGAGGTGCCGGTACGGGAAGAATGTAGTTCATTGTTTCAGAGGCAAAGAGTCGATATGCTTCTAGCAGAATTAACAAGGAAGTTTCCTATTCCAATTCCTAAACCGATTCAACCTGCGCCAACCGAACCACGTAAATATTTGCTTAAATTAAATGAAATTTATTGCTATCAATGACATAATAATATTGTAATTCGTATAGATCGATGTGATAATTAAATTAAAGTAAAAACATTATTTTATAAAAATTATGTAACTGTGTACCATTTTGTTTTTAAATGATGATAGTTATTGATTTTGTTAGAAAAGCAAAATTTATAGGATAAGTCATCCAGAATGATATTTGATTTCCTTTCACACTCTGCAATACAGGTTTAGCATGATAGCTATGTCCATTTTACTTTTCTACCAAAATTTGTGACTATACTTATTTAAAAGTCATAAATTGGAAAATTTCAATCAAATGTTGTTTTAAATTTTGGTAAAACAAGTGCAAAAAGTCAACTGTTAAAGTATCGGAAATATTTTATGGTAAAATACACAAAAAGATTTTTATCATTAAATATTTTCCACGCATTCATAGTTCACCTTTAGCTTTAGCTTTATCCGAACTTATAGTCAAATTAACTCGAATGTTTCTTTCCATATAATGTCATCATAAAATTATAGTATTTTGGATCAATGTCTATAAATTTGTATTAATTATGAATTAATTATTTAATAATATTATATTATAATTCTTATTGTAATATTACAGAGGTCGAAGTAAAACAAGAGGTAAAGACTGAAAAAAAAGATATGAAACCTCCACCGGAGAAGAAAGCCAGAGTAAATTAAGTAGTGTAAATTATTATTTTATTGTTCGTGTTGTGTACGAGAAAACTAAATGATTAAGATATTTTGGATGACAGATGAATTGATATTTAAGAGTATTTGTTAAAATAAATAATAACAATAAAAATAGCAAATATACTTATATTTTCCACTATTTCTACATTAAAATGTTTTAGAATAAGCTAACGTCCATTGTACTATAGGAGAATTGATACAATGTGTTCCAACAACGGTTTATTTAATTAGAAATACTTGAAATGTGATGACGCGTTAGGTACGAAATGAAACTATAATAAAATATTTCATTTTTGAATATGCAAGTTAAAGTATGCCACGATCGAATTTGCAGTAAAATATAATTGAAATTTTTCGGCGTGCCTTTACAGTTACAATTTACCAACTTAATTGCATCCGGCAAAGAAAGAAGAAAGTAAAAATAATATCTTTATTCGAAACGGATGTTTTATTTGGATATAAACTCTTGTAAATACCACCATTTATTTCGTTGATACAAAGTTTATAGTTTGCAGTAAAATGTGTTATTGAAGTTTCACTGCAAAATTAACACAACTTTTACAAGCTTGACGTTGCCTGTATCCTCAATTTTAAGGTGAAATATGGAATAGCTGAAAGGCAGTATAAAACAGTCATATTTTGGAAAATTATTATATTTCATTTACATACATCATTATTATTGCAACAAAATAGCAACCATTACAGTATTGGTCTTTATTTACGCATACATACATAAATATATATATATATTTATATATAATATATAAATATAATACCATAGCGATAAGTAACTTTTTAAGGCACTTAACATAATAACAGCACAACACAAAGTTGTGGAAGGTGATAAATATTTTTGAGATTAGTCACACGAGGAAACTCAACAAGAGCTGTTCCCTGTCATTAGGTGAAAGCACCCGGCATTCAAAAGTGATTTCTCTTACCAATTCCTCGGGGAGCAGTGAACTTTTCTCCATTCAGTCAAAATTCTTGGAAACGCGTTCTCGAACGCAACGGCCAAAAAGTGCCGACAAACAAAATGTCCGACTTTGTTTTGAAGGTCAAATGCGCCACGGTTCGAACGCGTCAAATAAAAGCATAGATTGCTCGTACATCAATTATTACGCGCAATAATCAGTAATATCCAATCTCCATAGAATACATTTTCGCACGGAACAAGCGTCGGTACCGACCCATAGCTCCGTCTCTGTCCGTAAAAAGATTGCTCTCTCTAGACAAACAGACCGCGGTTCGTTACCGTCTCTGTCTCGCTCGATCTTATGAACGACAACCCACCGAATAAACATTGAAAATAATAAAATCAAAAACACAAACTATCTCAACGAACCGCCGTTAAACAAGTCAAAAACTGCTGTTCCAAAGTTCTCCCGACAAAGAGAAAGGTGAAAAAAAAAAGAGACACGGAATATCCCGAGCCGGCCAACAATCGAGAAGATATCGGCGCGCGCATCAAGTTCAGGGCGAGCGAGCGTCATCAATTGTCCTTGGCTGTCGAGAGATAAAGTTTCGAATGAATCCGAGATGTTTTGGTAACCGAGGAAGTCGTCCTTTCTCCGATTAGTGGGTCAAAGAAAGTAGTGACCAGAAGTGGTTTGCCTTGGTTAATAATTGTTCCGCTATTCACGGCGGCTTTTAACGGAACGTCATTCGGCGTAGGTGCGAGGCCCCGATGGAGAAACTTTTGTTCGCCTCTCCTCCGCTTCCGTCCTTTTCTCTTTTTCGTTGCTATATATTATTTTCAAATGTATTTCAGGGCGTGCGTAATTGACCAGGCCTCGCTCGTTTTCTACCATTCGGATTGTGGGGCACCGGGAAACGACTTTTTATGTAATGCGCTCGGTCACATCTTTTCATCTCCGTCGCGGGGATTTGAGAACGCCGATCGCGCGTAAACAACGCTCGATTTTCATCGCGAATCGCGCTCTCGCAATTTGCGGACTCGCGCTGGACCGCGGTCGAGATTAAAGTTACTGTGGAGGGGGCAAGGGGGAGGAGAACATTGAAACGACTGTTTGGGTCGGGCGGCCTCGGAGAAGGACAAACGATGCGCAAACACGCGAGATCGACAGAGGTCAAACGAGGTTGCATGCGTTTGTTCTGCGATTTAAAAATTGGGAGAATAAAATCGTATCCGGTGAACTGTGAATTTTTGTTCAGCTTTACGTAATATAACACTGAATCGGTCGCATTTATAAAGTTAGATTCACTTAGAAAAGGGCAGAACTGAATGGGGTAAAACACGTGAAGTCGATAGAGGTCGAATATAAATTCTAACGAAAAACATTGTTTATATTGTTATATTTTATTGACTCAGCGTCAAGGAAACAAATTCAACGTATTGTAGATACTATGATCGAAATAATATGAAAAATAGAACAAATCAAACTCAATTTTGATAATACAATTACAATTATGATGTCTAAAATTAACATATTATGAATTACACGTATCTTCAATGCGTATCATAATTTTTGCCAGCCAGAGAAAATCGTTTTATGGTACTCTTAAGCTATTTTATGAAAAAATTTGCGCCATTTAATTTAGCCAGTTAATGTCCACTAATCAGAGTAATATCAGACGATCATGTTATTGAATGTACCGATGTAGAAAACAAAATTTATTGAGTGTTCACGTTGTAGATGTCACTACGTACCGTAATTACGGTTTTTTAAGCGACTGTACCATTCAATATGATAAAAGTAATAGTGCAAAATTCAAATTACTTCATTTTCTTGTTACATTATTTTACACGTACTTTCTTTATTAAAAATTTTTTCACTTATAATTATGACAAAATTTTAACGTTTGTGATAATTCCACCACTTTAATGCTAGGTTGGAAAGAGGGAGTACAGAAATATTTATATTTTTTAATTCAAGAACCAATTACACGTGAATAGGAAACTGTAATTCTCAAAATAATGGAAACAGTGCATAGGTGTCGTTGCTTTCTATTTAAAGTATCATTAGAAAGAAAAAGAACAAAGAAAAACGGAAAATAAATGTTTCAGAAACGTGTCCATGTGCTACTTTTTTAACTTTTAGCACAAAAATGTCTCCTTATTCCTGAAAAATGTATAAAAACATAACGTTGATTCAAAATTACTCTAATTTTGAGAAATTTCATCAAAACTGGTATTATCACATTTCAGTTTGAATGAATCCTTAAAAATCTAATCAATTGTACGATTTTCTTTACCAATCTAATACCGATTGGTCAATTTTACAAGCAATTTCATTCAAAAACTTTTCATTGTATACTTTTGTTTCGTAATTATTCGTGTGAATCATTGTTATTATTTCAATTTCCAATGAATAATACCAAGCAAAAGAAAAAAAATTGTTTTTTCTATGTAAATAAATAATGATTATGTTTATCGACAGATTCTTAATTTTATAACCTAATTTTAAAGCATCGTTTCTCTGTTCCAACCGTACCCCAATTTGTTTAATCGCATTGAAGAAAAATGTAACCTCGTGTGATAGCACGTGTTATTTTACTGATAATTCATGCATGAAAACCTTCATTAATCAAACGTCACGCATCATTATTGAAATTTTAAAAATACCTCTCCGATTCCCGTACAATCGTTATGTTTATGAGCTGAGTAAGATTGACACCCATCACGTCGAGAACTCGAACTTTCGATACGGATTGTTGGAATTTGACTGACTTATTTGTAGCAGAAGCATTTATGGATTTATAAGCACCAATGACATTCTTGTGTCTGTACAAAACACAAAGTGAACAAGCATCTCATTTCAAAAATTAATAATTCATAAAGATAGTCGCATTCAATAGGGAATTTTATGTACATTGAATGTTATCAGATTGAATAACCTAAAATTTAAACTAGAAAACGAATTTTTCATATTTATGTATATTTAATCATTCTGATGGAATAATGTTGACAAATGTTCATCAATATTTTTCAAATCTTGCTGCAAGGTTATACATTTTTTATTTAAATGTTACAACGATATGACCAATCATAATTATGATCATTAAAAAAATAAATTTATAAGTTCTCTATTGGTTGACAGTTAACAGGTCAATAACTGTTAAGCTGCGGGTCAAGCGTTCAAATCTTGCCTGCTTCAAATGTAGGACATACATTATTTTTCCGCCATTAAACAAATATTTTTATGAATCGTTATAATTTGCTTTGATGGATAACAAATTTGGTAACATTGGCAACGTATGTATACGTTTGTAAACGTTATTTATACGTTAAAAAACATTCAGGTTGTTTGATTGAAATTTGAAAACGTTGCGTAACGTTTTAGAACAAATCTCTGAACACGTTTTTCTACGTAAAATTAACGTTTCACAAACGTTCAGGTAACGTTTGCAAAACTTGAAAAGCGGACATTCTAACGTGCTCCTAACGTTTTAAATTAGTTTTCAATGTTTAATGGACATTTATATAACATAAATCAAACGTTCGTGCAATGGGGGGGTTATTCATTTTATAAATGTGTGACATATTTTTCACATTTAGCAAACTAGCTCTGATAATAAACACAAATATTGAATATTTCTTGTACATATTTAGTTTTCTTATTAATCCTTCGTTAGTAACTTACATAAAGGACTCGTGGAGCAGAAAGAGAAGTCCGAGTGACAGTTTTGCAGCGCAACAAAGAAACTAAAATCAGGTGACCAATAGAGGGTTAAAGGTAACCGTTTATCTTTCTACGATTTTTTATAATTTATTATTGTCATATAGAGTTATTGAATATTGATTTATACAATGACAACACGAATAATAATTTTTATTATATAATCAAGATAGAAAACTAAAGATATCCGAGTTAACCACATTTCTTTATATTAAAAAATTATTTTTTTTTAGTTTATAATTATATCCTTGTTGATGATCGTCATAATATCACGAAACAAAAATAACGCATTTAAAAAGCCCGATTTTGACAATGCTTATTATAATTCATTCCGCATGTTTGGTCTTGTTTATAATCATAAATATTTATAACGATCTTTTGACGTTCCACTTCAGTATGTCAATTTTTCCATATGACACGACATCAATAAAAGTGAAACATTTTCAAGCGTTTCCTCCGTACATTTTTTCATTGACAGAATGATTTGTGTTTTTTAAACTCTAACTTTCTCATTTTTTTGTTACGGCAGAAAAAAATTTACCTTTTTGGAAAATTCGTTTTCAGTTTTCAGTGATTTTCGAAAGCTGAAATTATTTGCCAACTAAGTTACGCTTGATAAATGTTTACCACGAATGTACGAGTCGAAATACTTTGCAGTGTGGTAACTGAAAAAAACTAATTACATGACAAAAAAAATTATTTTTAAATAGATTATTTTTTCCTTGTATTAATTTTGAAAACAGGTTGCACATATAAATGAACACAATGACTTCGAAGACAATAAATTAATATTTTGATTCATGTGTTTACTTTGTTGAACAAGGTCAAATAATTACATTTTAAATTAAAGTTACATTTTTAAATTCTCTCTTTTTTTTGCAGTCTTTTCATCTTATCTTCTTATACAGTTTTACATTTAACTGCAACAAATATTTGCAGGTGTCTTCTGTTAGTAAACAAGTCAAAAGTGAAAACGGTTTTCGAGGAAAGAAAAGTGAAATATCGCATCGGAGGCAAAACGAAGGAAACGGTTTGTAAACAGTTTTACTATCGAAAGTAGGACCATTGTGTAATTATATGGCGAAAGTTGATTGAAAAATAAAGAATTATTGAAATTCTGGAAAGAAGTATTATTTATTGTTCAGTCAAAAAATAACTTGTACGGCCAATTTCACTATCTTCACTATAGTATGCAACTCAACGACGTCGAGTTCGAATCTCGATGTTGACCAATCAAACGTATAAATAAATAATTCATTATTTTTTAAATTTAAACTTGTTTCTTGTTTACTGTTCAGTTGAGTAGTTTTTTTCGGAATGTTTATTAGTTTATTACGGAACATACTCTAAAATTGTAATTGTTTTTTATTTAAATTTCATCAAATATGTTTATTAAACATTATTAACTGAACATTAAACGAATGTTGAACGGACTATTGAGAAAAATTCATGTTTAAAATTGTATTCGAAATTATCATTGTGTCTTTTTGTCTTCAGCATTGATAAGAAAAGGATACGATGATAAGGAAATCTTCGAACAGTTGATAACGGTGTATTTTACTATTTTACGATTAAAAATCTTAATCCGTTTGAAATATTGCCCCAGTCTACGTGACTCGAAGAGATTTTCATGAGAAATCATTGACAAAATTACGTAACCGCATCAACAAACAAACATAACCTCAAATTGAATTTTTAAATGTTGCGGGTGCATGCATTAAAATAGATTTATACTAACTAGCACTGACCAATCTTTGAATTGCGGGAAATTTTTCAGCAGAGAGCAACATAATATTTCATAATCTTAAAACTTGTTTTGTTGTCAGCACAAAAACGAGTGCAACATTTTTCGATTTAAAAGCAAAACAGAATATATCGGCTCACTGATTACTTTGTGTAACAAGTAAAAAATACTCCCGTGCTCCATTTTAGTTCCATTAATTTTTAATTTGGAAAACTATATTTGTCGGTAACAAAGAGTGATGTATCCTTTTAAGATAATGCCGAGCGCGTAATTACCGACATGTGTAGCTCTCCAAATTATTGTTAACTATTCTTAAAATTGAGGTGATGCCGAAAGTGTTATTATCGGCATTTGCTTTTTCCAAATTATTTCTATTAACTTATCGAGTGAGTGATTATAATTGATTTGGCATATTTTCTCATTGCTGAAGAATTTTTCTGAAATAAAATAGAGTTTTTGTGATGAACGTTAGAATTGTGTGTACGAAAGGCGTTTTCGAGGTGCAAAAAACTGTTTTCCGTAATAACGTCTACAATTCTACGGGAACATTCAATTTTATTTACAGACAAAATTCTCCCACACTGACAGAATATGCCGAATCAATGACAGGTACCAATTCCACATTTTAGCAATAATATTTCAAAACACACTAACTCCGTTCAGATAGTCATTTCTGAACATGGTGATTGTTTCGGTTTAGTAGAAAAAGCCGCGCGTTCCTAATTCATCACAAAACTTAATACTAATCAATATTAATATAATCATTCGATTATAATATTTGAACAATAATAATTAAAAACACACGAACTACATCACGTTAGATGCTCACCTTAGTAGTTAATTTTCCCTATCAGCAGTGATATTTAAAAATCTGTAAATGTCGGTAAAAGACCGGTACCACTTTAAGGTGACATCGACCGAATAATTATCGCCCTTTGCAGATTATTAATTAGCATTGTAAATTAGAAATATGTTTTGACCTGAATACATTGAATTGTCTCACTTTCAAATAATAATATACAACACAAAAATTTAACTCTTAAATTATATTTTACACATAATTTGGGACCGCGTTTCCCAAGCGACGAAAATACCCCATCTTTAATCATGTTTACAAATAATTAAAAGAGGTAAAATAAAATGGATTAAAAAGTAAAATATCTTTTTTACAAAAGCATCATAATAGAAAACTTTAACTCTGTGGTTGTAGAAATTACATATCTCCTGTTTTTTGTGTCACGATTTTATATAGGGGAACTAGTTTCCTATCGTAGTTCTTAGATTTGATAATTACGAGAAAAAATTATGTCGCGTGTTGCAAAATTATCCCATAGTCTAAAAGTTATCCTCGATCGATAAAAAGTTCAAATTATTTTGACTAATAAATAAAAACGCGAAAATAACTAACTCCGGGACAATAGACTAAATCGTGCGTGATGCATCCCCTGAATGAGAGGTGAAGCATCTTTCAGGCGCCAAAGACAAATAGGCACTTACATGTTTGTTTTGATTGCAAGCATAAGGTAGCAACTGAAGAATAACATAACAACAATTTAATAATACATAAGAATTACATGATAATTGCATGGTAATTAAACGATTCATGGGAATCTTGTGGAAGTATTTCCAAATACTGAACAATAATACATGTTCTATTAATGTTTATTAACGTTTATTATCTTATATTTTTTGCAAAAAGTGATCAAATATAATTTAATGCACCGATAAATACTTTAAATGGTAACATTGGCATAATCGCTTAACAGAAAACAATGGATAAAGTTTAAATTTTGTAAAAATGATTAAAAGCGTCATTCATTGGTAAACTGTCAATCACTGAAATCAAAACAACATTTAAATAGACCGAAAATTGATTGTTTAACGTAATTGTGAATTAAAGGATAGACGACATTTAAAAAATGGTGTAAATATTTACAACAATTTTATATTTCACAAACATTTATGCGATATTAATAAAAATATCATGGCAATTTTAGAATGGTTTACTTATTTTGATTAAATACTATATAACATTGAAAAGAATATTTATTAACTTTCAAATTAATTGCGATGAAATATCGTCATTTTACCAATGATTTTCACAATAATTTATGCTTTCAAAGTTATACACCGTCAATTGAAATAGAAACTTTCAATTCGAAAAAACTAATACAAATAAAAGATAATGACCAACCAGTCAAGTAAAAACTTCGATTCGACTCACAGCGCGAACTGACGAATTTTCGTAAAAAACGCATTCATTCTGAACACAAAGCATTAAAAAAAGTATTTCAAATTCTCTAATTCTTCAACCTCGTTAAAATATCCCGAGTTATCAAATAAATGCATAATTTCAAGATCACAGATTTCTACAATCATTGCAATAATTTCGCATTCGTACCAATCCGCGGCACAAATATCTCTAAACACAAGCAATTGTTTCCAAAAATAAAATAAATTTTCCGTCATCGCAATTCGCGATAAATTTCTTTCGTTCGTACATTCTTCTCATTAATTCCGTACGCTTCGCCGAAGCGAGAGACTGTTGTCTCTCTCGCACCTATGCTGCTCCGTCTCACAAAATGCGTCCAGAAACCGTCATATCCGAAGCATTTCATGCGCGGCGTCGTCCGCCGCGAGTCGCGCGATAATAAAATCCGCCGTCGGGGTGTGTTTGTAAACACGAACGACAAACAAATGTGAAAGGGAGAGACTCAGCCGGGGACGAAACGCGTCGTTTCGCGCGCGGGCCCACGCCGGAGAGGGGGGTCGCCGCGGAGGTGGTGGGGGTA
>JABFPE010000034.1:0-11180 GCA_022817585.1 Scelioninae gen. 2 sp. ZL-2020 | reverse complement strand
GTAACTTTTAATTCTGGTGGAACGTACTTTGTCAACTTACCGAGAAAGCACCTCGATTAGAATAAAAGATATTCTTATGAAAACTTCGAAAATTTCGTAACTTTAACTTTAAGTTTTACTGAATTTTAACTCAAATTATTAGTTATTCGCACTATATGGATGATGGTGGCAAAAATATGAAACATTTTGTAACGTTGTTTGATATTGAAAATAATGTGATAAACTTAGCTTATATATGTTCATATATGCATTAAGATAACATAAACAATAATAAAGAAAGTAACCGAGAATCAACAGTTGAAGTGTGGTTACAATATTGGTACGATATTTCATGTTGCACAGAAATGTTTCAGCATTTGCGTTGTATTAAGTGTCGCAAAATAAATCAATCACGACATAAATTGGAATGTGCTAAGTTCTGTTTGTAAATTAGTTCAAATCAGTTCATTATATTCAGAAATCAGTTGGAATACATTACAATTCATGTGTCTTGTTTTAAGACATTGAATCAAGTTCATATTTTATTTTACATAAATCAGCGACTACTGTAAATAAAACAGTGATTTTTGTCGCAAGCACAAAGGTATATTGTTTGGCATAACAAGTTTTGTTTGAACAAGATTAGCAAGAAAAATAAAACGTAAGCTTATCTGCATTTCGTAAATGGTCGTAATAATTTATCGAGTCGTCAAAAGCCCGGCTCGTATCGATGCGCGTTGGCAAGGCTTTGATACCGTTTTATTGACTGTTGGCTTCGAGTGTTTACAACTGTCGCTTTTTGTAATATTTTCACGCCAAGTTACAAAACTGACAACATTAATCTTTGATCAAACACCAATCGTTAATTGAAGCGCACTTTATTAAAAACATCAAATAGCCCGAAATCATTTAATTTAAAATAAAAATTGACTCGCTACCGATATAAAAAGTGGCGATTCTGCAGAACGTTCTGGGTTATTGATATATCGTCGTAAAAATGTAATCGGTTGCAACTGATAAGCGATTACATTACGTGTGACTTTTTTTCAGTAATATTTCACTTTTCATCCTTTTCCGAACATGAACATTACAAAGTTTGAATTCATTGATAGCCCGCAAAGTACAATTCCCTTTTTTTTCGCCCGACTCGCTTCTGTCAACCTTTTTCGATTTCTCGCTTGATATTTTGTCCCCTTGTAAAACAATTCTCCGGCGCCCGTTAAGTTCTTGGGGAAAGTTTCGACGAATGTGATCGGTTGCGGTTGTAGCTATGTGCTGTACAGCATTGAATTGCGGCTTTCCCGAAAGTTTCGAGCGGGATTTACATGTTCAAAATGAAAGTTAAATTCTTTCGAAACTATATTCCGGCTGTGGAAAATGGTTGCCAAATGTAATGGCGTCAAAAAGCAGAAAAAACGTGCGTTGACAAACTGATATTAATTTTGCTATATTGCAACCTGAATTTCAATAATTAGAACGATGAACTTGAAAAGCTGAATGGTACACATTTGGAAACTTTTTTTTCTTCGCAGAAAATTCGTTTGTATATTAAAATAAGGTTCTTGAGAGTTGAAAATCGCTATATTTATGTAGTTTTAATTCTATGTTAAAGACTGAATGTTGCACGCTGAATTTGCAATACAGATAATGTTTTTAATTTTAAGTATTTACTGGAAAGTCAATTGGTAAGAATTGTTTTTGACTGCAATATATCTAATTACACTTTGATCACTCTCGATGTTTTGAATGATCAAAAAATCATTGACAATTTATTGCGGACAGGAAGTTGAACAAGCAAAACTACACGCCCCATAACTTATTCCCAGTCAAAATCTGTTGATCGTTTGATCAGTTTATTGAGACTCTTGACCAGAATCAGTGAGTCAATCTAATCAAAATCCTTAATCAATTATGATATAATTTGCAATGAACATTATTCTTTATAGAATACAGTTTTTGTACATTGTTTATCAATTAGATTAACGTGTTGGTTACTTATAAATTAAGTTTCTTCATATATAAAATATTGACCACAAAATCAAAGAATAAAAGTGAATTCTTTGTACAATGATGTTATTAAAATATATCTTATTATGTTCTACAGTACAGTAGAACTTAGTATGAGTCCTATTTTAAAGAGGCCTTCTGACAAGTGCATTGAAACATTCGTACACCTTACGCACACATACAAACGTCCCTTCCAACGAACACTTTCTTCGTGAAGTACCACATATCTTGCTGTTACATTCAATTTGTGTTGATTGAAATGTTTGCAAAAGTTCGCAAAATATTACAAATCGCAATATTAATCACATCTAATAGTTTCATTTTCCCCACAGATTCATAATAGGACTCATAACAAGTTTGTGTATCTACAACAATAAATGCCAAAAATGTATAACAATGCGAGACAAATTTACGACACTATGTTTCTGTAAGAAAGTAAGCTATCAATTAAAGTATTTTTTTAATTTCGCGTAGAAAAAATTACATTTTATCATGGAACAAATAGCTCTGTCGAGAACATATGAAAACTGTTACTTATACGCAATCAAATTTTTAACATTTTTCACCGAAAGTACTGAATACGATTTTAGGTTGCAGTTAATTTCAGTAAAAGTCGAAAATAAAAAAAAAAACAAAAACGCGCAATCAGCTACCAATCATCAAGATGCTTTTTCATAACATGCTTTAATCTATTTTATTTATACTGTACCCCATCCCGCTAAATTTGTAATTTTGGTAATCAAAAAGAAATCGGAATTGCGAGGATTCCAAGTGGTAGTATTTTGTATCAGTGACAATGTATGTATTGGTCGAAGCTATCAATTTTATTGCGGAAGTTGCATTTGAATTTTGCTAACAAGTTTGGCGCAATTATTATATTTTTTAGATGGTGAAAAATAAGTAAATTCTATTGGTTGTTACTGGTCTTGTAACACAAATGTAATTAAAATGACAATGTTAATTGTCAACTCTATTAATCGATCAATTGCAGTGTTTCTCATTTCAAACGATTCGATACAATTTCAAATTATGAATAATACGAGTATATAATAACATGTATAATGTTCATTCAGTTGAATGAAAAACTTATATAAGATAAGATGTAAAAATGTTTGGCTAATTTACTCAGACAGTTTATTTGTACTAACAGCAACTAAACTATTTACTTAATTTAGGTATCAATTTATTACTTCAAACAGAAATTTTATTATGTCTATTGAACTGAGTTTTGTATTTAAATTGGATTATGGCTTTAGAGAATTCTTGTTTAATCTCAGTCTTTTGACACTTTTGTACCAAATGTGGAAAGATTAATGTCTGTTTTTGTTTGCGTGATACAATTATGTCACTTTGATCATTACCGTAGAAAACTACGAGTTGAGTTTATTCCTTACAAACAGCCGCGGTATAAAAATGGGCGTCATTTTTCTGCGCAGAATTAACTCGACTTTATTTTAGAAATAAATATAATTTTGATAATAAACATTTTATACATACGCTAGAAATTATTTGTTATAAATAATCCATGAATAAGGACATTATACGCGCCACCGCGAAATGCTGTTGAATAAAATTATAATATTTCCGTCATTCCAAAGTTTAGTTTCTGGAAACGATTGCAGATTAATACTTTAATCCAATTGAAATAACGTAAATACGAGGTTTACGCGTTACTTTAAACTTCTGATTGGAGAAACGGCGAGAATCAATACGAATCATATTAAGTTTCATTAAGAAAATGGTACCCATCATTTTGTTTTCAATTTTTTTTCAGATCACAATAGGTTATATTTGTGATAAGCTTAATTAACAATTTTTAGACTATAAAGTTGAAATCAACGTTAACATTTTTTAAATGTAAGATCAACTTTTCTAATACACACACATAGTTTCAGGCGAATGTAAACTAAAATATGTATGTGACCTCAATGTAATGCATGCTGCTAAATTTACTTAGAATAGGACGGTAAATATAAACCCACGACATAAACAAAGGTGAAAAGAAAGCAATAGACACCATCGCATTTATTTCGCAACGTCTATGCTTTAAACTGAAGAATTTATCGAAATTAATGTTCAGAATTCGTAAGTTTATTTTAAATATGCTGGAATTAAGCCTCTTACCCACTTCTAACCGAGTTGTAAGTTCAAAAGTTACGTAAGAATCCTACCTTCAATGAAATTGTGCGCTTCACAGGAAACGTTTCAAAAAACTCTGAAAATAAAAGTAATTAATGTTTATGAGTGTGATTGAAATTTGAAACAAATAAATTGAAATAAATGTTGAAAAGCATTTCTGATTACAAGTTTATAGTTACGATTACTACATTAATAATAATTTGAAAAACATGTCATTACAATGAAATTTAAAATTAAGTCAAATTATACCCAGTTCTTTTATACTTTAACGAAAATCAAAAGTAACCTTACTCTTTTCCATTAACATAATGGCAAACGTGTTACACATATATATAAATATATTTACGAGTACATACACTGGAAAAAATATATATATCAAAAACATTAAAACCTGCTGCCATTACATTGTCAAATTTATATTTAATATTGTTTAATATTCTTAATTATTATATTCCAATCCATGCTTACGTTTATTAAAATAATACTATTGCAATGCATTCTCACCATATTAAACTATTTTCGCATTGCCACCGAAAAGTTTTTTTATCCTGAGATAATAAAGACCTCTGCGCATGCGCACTTTGAAATTCATTCGTGTTCATTGATACGTGTAGATATGACAAATATTTGAGAGGTGACCACTAAACAGTTCAAAATGTCAATATTTTAGAATTACGTTTACTTTGCAAGATTTGATGAAAAATCGTAAATCAAATTTATTTCGATCCCAAACACTCACATACATAATCATATAGAACGCATCAATAAACATTACTTCAAATTAATTTATAAACGCAACAATATTTCATCCATATCAATTATTCTTATTGAAACGATTAAAATCGATTAAGTGAACAATGTTCATAGTGTTTGTAGTATAATAACACAATACGAGTCCGTCATCAAATCGCACAATGACGTTACATGGATAACATTATTCAATGGAATATATTTAGTCCCACTTTGCCAGATGCCAATTATCATTTTAGTTAATGGAACTAATTACTGTAATTATACAAACATTTATGCAATATGCTATCAAAACATGATTCGAAAGATATTTTTATGGAGTCAATTAAATGTTACTTATGAAAATGAAGAATAATTGTGAAACGATATCGATTGAAAAAATAATAAAAATTAACATGTTAAATCGTACTGCATGGCATTGCGATAGCCAAATAGTAATGATTACATAATTTGACATACTTGTGCCAAAATGTAACATGTTATATGTTAAAATGTCACTATTTGACTATCATAATAATACATTGCCGTGTAACATGTCAATTTTTGCCAATATTTGTCTCCCAGATTATAATCTAAGATTGGTCTGCATTATTGTATTACGAAAAATAAGTTAAAATGAATCGTATAATTTAAATTTCAGAATGGAAAATGAATATGCAACAGTTTGGTAAACATTTTTTTACACACAGTAGCCTTTATAAATGAACAGGTGGCAGAAATGTCTGGTTTACGCCATTAAGTCTGGAAGGCAGAAATGGCTGAGTGGATTAACATGGAGTCTGAACAAAAAATCCGCACCTGAGACACAGGTGCAAATCTCCGACGTCTGATGTTTTTAAGAAAATATTCCCACAAAACAAACAAAAATATGGAACAAGATTTTTTTTTTCTTCTTCAAAACTACACTGTTAAAAATATTGATTTAAATTATTGTTTATCATAAATAAATAAGTATTAGTTTGAAATAAAGTTTTCCCTTCAATTTATGACAATGAATACGTTTGTTACATATATCCAACACATACACTTGATGAATATGTTTATAAATATATAGTGTAACATGTTTTGTATGTGCTCATGCGTATATTTACATATATGTGTAAAATATTCAAAGAAAGCATATTTAAAATGTATACTACAAGCGTAACTTTTTGCTGGTATATATTTTGAACATATTTCGCACATTTTATGAAATATGTTTTCTTTCGCGCGGGCTGTTCATTGGGTTTGCGTCTGGTTTTCGCCATCGTCTTTATTGTACTTTGCATTTATTTAATTTATTGCATTTCTTTGCATAATTCAATTTCATTTCATATTTTAATAAATTTTGATCAACCATATTTACAATTGTTTTGATATTCGTTTCATTTAATTATTTTCGTAAGGGTTAGGGGGGCGGGGGATGCTAAAGTCGATAATTACCTTAATTTATTTATTTTTGTGTTAATTATCATATTATTATATTACTTAGTAATTTTTGTTTATTTAACAATGTTTAGATTGAGCGTAGATGTTATAAATGAACTTTAGTTTAATTGCAGAATAATATATTTGTTATCATTACGATAAAGGGACAATAATTTAGTTCGCTTTCATGGTAATTTTTGTTGAAAATAATGTACATTAAAACCCTAATGTTAATATTAATGCAGTGCTTTCAAAATGATGGTATATTTACTTGTAAAATCAAAAATAAAATGTATATATAATATTACTTACTATAAAGTTTATTATTAACGTTTTCCACAAAACGAATATTTTCCAACATATAGATGACTGTCTCGAAACTTTCTGGACGCTCTGTATATTTCAAAGTTGATTACAAGAACGACTTATTATACGGAGTAAAAAGTACCTGGTAAAATTCTGAATCTGATTAATGACTCTATTATCGAAACTACCTAATTTTATCTCATAAACCATGGTAAAAGGAATTTTTACACATTTTTGAAAATTAGAAAGGAGCAAGAATGAAAAATTACACTAACAAAATGATCTTAAGTTGTGAACTTTTCGTCTTTTATATGAGGGACTGAAGTAATAATATCATAATTAAACACAAGTTGAAATTTGCATTCATTAATATTCACATTAATTGCCTCATACAAACTAATATTAACTTTAAAAGCTTAAAATATGATATCGTAAATATTTTATAATTATTTGTTAATGTTACGTATTACTCACAATATCTGCTTTGTCTAAAATAATATTTAACCTAAGCATTTTTATCATATAAATAGGCTTATGTTTTTCCTAGATAATTATATTGGTTTTGTTAACCTTTCTTACTTTGTGATAAGTGATACAGATTTTATATGGCAATATTTATACATAGCATAATTAGTATATTCGACGAATTTTTATTTACACCGTTGTTCTAATTTTTGTTCAGGAATTTCAAACTAGTACATGTCACGCTCACTCGAAAATTTGCAAGTTACATACTAGCACCTTGTAAGTTCTACTAAGTTCAATTAATGCTTTGCAAAACAGCATTATATTTTGCACCCCTTGCTATTATGTCGCACTTTTAAAATGTATCTAAATACAAGAAATGACTAGTTAGGTGTATTACAATATGCCTATTGGTTATTCACATTTCTTTACTTTATTTTAAGTTAATTTGATGATTACGTAATATACTTAGAAAACGGTTAGTTGAAGTCATAGTTACCATTTAAAATTTATATAAGAATATATGAAATACTTATTTAAACGAAATAGTTCATTCATTGCCATGACTACATAAATTACTAATTGAGTGAAGAACAATGTTCTTGCTTATTACTTCTCTAAAATTGATCACTCAACATCTGAATAATGAATTACAATGTGTTTCACACTTAAAGTAATCCTATAATACAAAGTCTTTTGAAACAAAATATGTAGTATTCAATTTATTATTTTACAAAGCTTAAGAAATAGAACTACTTGTGGCACTTCATTAATAATCACAGTTTTTGCTGCAAGAGTAAATCTAACATGCCTGTAACATTATTTATTTAATCTGAAATGGCATCAATGTAAAAGACTTTAATACCGCGAACTAAAATACAAAACCGAACATTTTAAAAAGCTGCAATTTTTCATTCTTCACAGTTTCTTTGTTTAATTTCCCAAAAATAATTTGCACTGAATTAATACGTTATCCTTTTGCCATTGCAAAATGTTGATGCAGAAAAAGCCCCCGAGCATAATTAATACTTGCATATTTATCGACACATAAACAAAATTTTATGGCAAAACTTTCATTTCAAACTTTCGCCATTTTTCCACTCTTCGACGCGTTCGTCCAAGATTAAACCTGCGCAGGCCACTTGACAAAATTTCTTTTATAAGTTTACATGAAAAATATATTAAACAGCATGTCACACGAGTAATCCAGAAACAGCAGTTTGGATGCGAAAAGTGAACGCGGAGGAAGCGATAATTGGGTTTGGAGAAATGCTACTTTGAAAAGTTTCGCGCAAGGTATTTGCATCCACTCCACTCAGCAGACGCTAACTGAAAAGTTCATCAGATCGCAACGCGCACGAGTTCTGACATCGGATTGTCTCGCATCTTCTCGCAGACTTTGAAATTGAGATATTGCGTTTCGTTTTATTCGTTTCCCTTCTGGAGCATTTTACGTGTTCGTTGTAACAAAATGTATTTATTTACATAACGTGAATTTAATTTCGGTGGAATGCCGCGCCAGCATCGAAACATTTTTCTAAATTTGATTAAACTTGATTTAAACGGAATTTGTTCACATTTTTCGCGTCTAATTAAATTTTTTGTTCGCAAAGCATTTTACTGGAAATTGATGAACAGAAACAAGTTTACCGAGAAATAATCTCGTTTCGCAGAGACGAAGAGCCGTAATATGATTCAATTTCCAAAGAATGAGTTATTATTTAATTTATTCATCACGATACATTATAATGAGTTCCAATGACAACTCGAAATACTGTTATACTGCTAGTAAATGTTAGGTTACGTATACTATTATACTGTGGACATACAAGTGTAATATTTTGTGATGATCTGTAATGCTATATACTTATTATAGAGCCAGTATTATACATCTGCCTAATTAATATTCTCAGTATATTGCACAAATTAGTATCTGAACTGATTTTTATTAAATTGATTAGCAGTATGCCATTTTTAGTTTTGAGTTTAAAGCATCCAAAAAATAATATTCTGTTATTATAATAATATTCCACTCTATTCTAATAATATTACGAGTTTTTGGATTTTCAAACTTATTGAATTGTCCAAAAGTGAATCTGACCCAGAAAAACGATTGGAAGGCATAGAATTGATGCCTGACTCAATGACAATATCAACAACCTTAATGAAGGAAAAAAATGACATGTTAAATGTTGTCATCTACACTTCTTGAGGCTCACCTTTCGACCACTTGAACGTTGGTAGGTGAACTTCTTGGGTTCATCTATTGGTAAATCGTACCTTCTTAGGGTCGTGATTTGCTTATTAACCACCTCCCTTTTTGACGTTAGAACTTCTTGGGTTCGACACCAAAGTAAGTACATTCAATTATATATATCTTTTCCTCCTCCCACTTGGAGTTTTTTTTCTTCTGGATGTCTATAGGATTCGTCTCCAGTGTTTTTCCTTCGTAGCTGGTGGCGAAGAAGTTACTACTTCTGTCCTTGTTTTTTTTATGTGGTTTGATGTGTTGACTTCAGAAGAGGGTTGAGAGGCATGCTCGCTGAAGTTTGTGTTTTCGATGTCCACCAACGTCGAATTGGTAGTTGACTTTTTATGGCTGCGGTGTTATGTTGGGTCTTTGAAAAATGATCTTTTGGTAAATTGAAATGGCTGGGGCCAGTTGCTGTCGTCTGTTTGGCTTTCAATAATTTCTGGAGATATATTTTTTATTTGTTGTTGTAATATCTTTATAGTTTGTTTAAGTGATTCAATTTTTACTTTTTGTTTATTGAATTCGGTTATTTGTTTGTCGTGTTGTGAAATCTCGTTAACCTTTGTGGTTGGTGACTTAAGTTCATCTTTTGAATTGCTGAGAATCTCAAAGGGGTTTGAGTCAGCAAAATTGAGGTTAAGTGGTTGCTGCAGCGATAACAATGGGAACGGGTTTTTCGGTAGCTCCCACATCGATGTTCCCCTTTGATTAGGTTAGGTGCCGACTGATGGGGAATCTATTTTATCGGCCTCTTTGAGTAAGGATTGATTTTTGCAGTTTGAACTGTAGTCGTTTTGCACTTTTTGTAGTTTTCGCAACGATTGTGCGTTTGTAGTTTTTTTTTGAGGCTGATAGTGTAGATTTAATGAATTCTTTTACATCGTTACTAAAGGGCGCCATAGATTTGAGAATGGCGTCATTAGCCTTGTTATGTGGTGTTTCGTAAGTTGGGTCGTCCATTTCACTTTGCGGTGACGAGGAATGCTCTCTTTTTATTTTTAGTAGAGTTTTTAAAAGAGTAGCCGGTTCATATTTATTAGTGTCAGTTTCAATGGGTTTCCGAGGACTATCGATTTTGAGGTTAGACCTGTGTTTGGCGTCACATGGTCAAGGGCCTCTTTTCTTGATTTTGTGATTACTATTTTTGTTTGGATTATCGAGAAAACCTATACAGGTCCATCACGACGTCTTTTACTATATTCGACTATTATTGGCGGTTTGATAAGCGGTTAAATACATAAGTTTGCGTACCGCGACAGTGCGCGCGTGGCCATCAGTCATTCTTTTAACTGCAACATATAAGTAGGTGAAATTCATTTATGACAATTTTTTTTTTTTAAACATGGAACAAATTGTATCAATATCTGAAACAAATGGATTGCCGTCGCCTAAGAATGATACCACACGTTGTAAATCTTCATCATTTATTTCTATCCGTGTAATAGTTCAAAAAAGTTAACCATAACTAAAACTTGAGATTACAAATCGGAACGATCTGATATGCGCGATTTAAACAGACATTCGATTTAACGAATGATCGGAATGAGTTTGCTAACCGCTTGACATTCTGTCGCAGTAGAACAAGTGAAGTGGAATACTCGAGCGCAACTCATTTACCGTCTCCGCGTTTAAGAAGAATCGAGGTTCTTCGCGACATGCTTTGATGTTGCGCCTTCTCCCCCGCAATGGTTTTGTCTCAGCGGTGTTTATGTTGTCATGTCGTGTTTGATGTCATTAGATAGGTTTGTGAAAAATATTAAACAAGTGTTTTGTTGTTTTTTGATTCGATGTGTATTTTTCGAAATATTACACTCTCCCAGAACTTTTGCATATATGGCTCACATATATCCACTATGAAAACAATGCCTTTGAC
>JABFPE010000033.1:0-11191 GCA_022817585.1 Scelioninae gen. 2 sp. ZL-2020 | reverse complement strand
GGTATGCAACTACAAAAATGTTGAGGCTACATAATGACTCCGATTTAGTGGGGGCGCCACTGATATACCAGCCCGACCAGCCCTGTCACATATAGAATATAAAAATGTCAAATACTTTTGATATATTATTGTGTTTGCATTACAAAGAAAATAATTATATTTCAATTCTTAAAACTAGAATTCAATATTACAAAATTATTATCATACATTTAAAAGTGCTAAAGATAAAAAGTAGATTTTTATAAAAACATTTTATTTTATTTCTTTAATTTTATTTATTGTTAATAATTACTATGAAAATTTTATATTTAAAAAATAATAATAAAAATTTAAATTATAAATTTGACAACATTCTTTATTAATTTAATTTATCGATATCATACATATGTTTATTTTTTATTTGCTGTACGGATGATTTTATTTGATTATAAATAATTAAATTATCAATAATAATTTGTATCATAAATTATATTTACAGATTTTCGGAAATTCTAATATTACATTCATTTTTTTTGTTTATTTTATTTCATTTATTAAAAGATTAAAATGAATATGAAAGGAAATTATAAACACGGATAATATTAAATTGATAATGATTTATTCAAAAATATACTTCTTTAAGCACACTAAAAAAGGTAACTATCAGGATTGCTCGAATATTCCGAGGTACATTTGACAGCTATGCATTTTATTTTTAATTTCTTAATTTAGTCAATATGTATTTAATTGAATAATCACTTAATAAATTATTTTCACAACACATTGAGTACGCACAACGTATATATCAAACGATCAATTCAAGATTCAGATTATAATCCGAAAGTAAACATGACTGCTACATATGTGGCGCCGCCAATTCTTTTCGGACAATACATGGAACATGTGAAAAATACTAGAGTCGGTAACGCAGGAATCGCAACCAGATTTCCGAGTTCATCAACGCCAGGTCTGTGACACTACGAGATATATTCGAACCGTATTAAAGGCCCTCGAATATGGGGCTAATCATAGTAGAACGTAACCTCATTAATGTCAAGTCAAATTTGTTATTGTCAATTTGATAAATGTTTGAATATGAAGATAATGAGGCTTATTCTGATGTGAAAACGCGTATCTGAAAAACCGCGTTCGCGTTTTCGTTCCATATGGCAACACTGTTGGCGTATTCGAGACAGCATTCTTTTTCTTATGTCGGCGGAATCGGAATCTATCTCTTACATTTGATATCTCCCTGAGAAAGAAATATCAAAAACTTGGTAAAACAGAGAGTCACCACTTCAATTACTTTTAAAACGCTCGTTAGACACTGTTGCCAAATAGCACACAACCGCGAACGCGTTTTTTAAGATGGGCGTTTTTACGTCAGAATAAGCCTTAATATAAATTTAACATAAGAAAACAAGGTATTGGTATATTTTTAAATAGTGTAAGAATAAATGAAACAAAATTGTAGTTCAATATAATATTATTAAATAATAGATTGAATAAAACTGCGAAGTTCAATTTTACTTCATATTTTTGAAAAATATTTTCTCCTGTCCCTGATAGCATATTAAGTTTACCTATTTATATAATTTACAGTTTCCATTTACCTATTAATGTTTATACTATAAAATTTCATTGTAGTGAGATTTTTTTGAAAAGTGTATACAATTGATATGTTAATAAAAGTTATTTCGATGATATATTTTTATATAACATGACTAAATTTGAAAAAAAATCTAATTGGAAAAATTGCAAATGTTATAAACAAATCCTCAATATTTGCATATAACTTAATTTTATCTAGTTATATAACACAATAATGGCAAAGTCAATATCATCATTAAAATTGAAAATTGGAAATAATGTGACTCCATTAATTCTGTACTGTTGGGTATCTGCTTTAAAAGCACATGATACATTTACAAAAAATAATTAGACCAACTTCTGAACTCCATAACATTTATGAATTCGTTTTTTATTACAAATAAATATTGTTTTTTTAGTTTTACAATCAAAGAGTTTCCTTTAATAAAAAAACCTTATGCAAGAACTTAATGAAGTACTATATAAGGAACTATATCTGCTTTGTGATCTTTACATGGAAATGATAAAATGTTTTTTTCAATAATTTCATCTAACATCGAGTCCAATATATTTTTGTAATAGCAATGTTTTTGGAAAACGGATTCTAAATTTTTGTAATGAAATTGTAAAAATTACGATTAACATCCTTACAACTTTACATTATTGAGGTTATGTTCTGCAATGATCAGACCCTTATCGTTAAATTGCATTTAGTGCCTCTATCGGAACGGATCTTTAACGGAGACTTATTTCATAATGCTTGAGAACGTAATTGGCATAGGCCGTCTCACTTCGCCTGAATGGTCTGAACTATGTTTCACTTGAGCATGACTTTTGCTTCAAATTTGCTTCAGTATTTTTTGATTGGAGCAAATTTATGTACCAATGGAAAATTGATCAAAATTAATGTTTCGAGTCGTTATGTATTTTTGTGATTTTAATTTTCATCAATTTTATCTCAATAAGTTTTCATTATCTAAATAGTTTTTTTATTAATAATAATAATAAATAATAATAATAGAATAAATAATAAAATAAAAATGATAATAAATAAATAAAAATACAAAATAATTACAAAATAAATAATAATACAAAAAAATTAAATTCGAAGAGGATTACCACAAAATATTATCTCTAATTTAATAAATATCTAAATTGTTATTTGTTTGTAAACATATATTTAGTTTATATATAAAAATTGCATTATCGTGTGTGCATGAAATAAGTTCTATTATAATTCAAAAAGTGACACAAATGTAAGTGTTTTAACCTAATATTATAGTTTGTTGCTATGTTTAATTCGTCCAGGATAATACAATCAAGTCAAAGAAAAGTCAAGCCCAAGTGACCTGGATTTGATTCCCGGTAAACAGTTTAAATATGCCACAATTAAAAACAATGTATTCATATGTTTTTATTTATATTATTTAATATAGTATTAAACATAGAATATTACGTTGATCACTGTTTTGTTCATCTTCTTACTCAAGATAAAAAAAAGATTCCTCATAATAAAGTAAAAATAATTTAACATTCAATTCAATATATTCTGCTTATTGCAATTTAAAATAAAACATTTATTGAGTTTCATTCATCCAACATTGGTTTACAATTACCATGATAGCCAGTGTTTTTGTAAACAATTTGCATAAAATTTACATCAATGTACATGCACATTATCCTACATAATTTAAATAAAATTTATGCAATTAAACATTTACTAAAAATGTTTTAAGTACATAGATGTGAATTTTCTACATTTTCAGAAAATATTAATTATGTAAATTTCATGTAAACATTGTATAAATTATTTATGTAAACTATTTACATAATGTATAAACAAATAAATCTATCTTTCGATTATTATTTAAAAAATACTTACTTGTTATTTTTTGTATTATGCTCGGATATGATTGTTCAATTTACAAATAAATTTTAAAATAAATTAATGATTAAAGATTATAGTATTAATTTGATCTGTTCTTTAAAAAAATATCATTAATAAAATCTGTTTGTAAAAAAATAAATACTTTGTTTAAATAGAAACATAATTATAATTATTTTTAATGTCATAATTTGTTCATTGATTTACAATAATATTATTCAATAACTTATTAATATTGTGTACTTAATCCACAATACAATTTTATTTAGGACTTTGATTTAATTTTCAGTTATATTCTTCTGAATAAAGTCTTGTAATGAAAAAATAAACAAAATCATACTTATTAATTAATTCAAAGAAATATTAATTAAATTATAATAAACAGTAACGGTTCTTTTTTTGATCAGGAAAGGTTCTTGCATAATAAAATTATTACAGAATATTCTTCAACAAATGTTTATTTAAAATATAACAAGGATTTCAGAAGTTCATGTGATGAAATATGCTCATTGATCTCCGATGCGCCATTATAATATAAATAAGATACGAAGACTAACTAAGACGGATAATATCACGGTTGACAGTTATGAAACGGAACAAGTTTTCAAAAGTATCGATAGACAGCATCAATTTTTCATCCAACGCTATGAAACTTTAATTGAGGAATTGGACTGCTATTCCGTTCGAATGTATACTGGATGGTGAATCGGCATATACTTCAGCAAAATAACCAGTAATGCATCAGGTGCTTTATTGTTTTTTGTCTGTGTTAGAAATAAAGAGTTTTGCATCTGGATTCAGCGGTGTTGCTTTTAATGGACCCATGTTTTTTGCTTTTTCAAACAATTCTGCATGGGTAATACCATCGATATAATCTGTTGATTGAACCATATATCGCCAAATATTTTGGCAACTGCCCATTGTTATAAGTGCCAAAAGGTCACCTACAACAATGACGACATTTTCTGCCCGAGTAATCGCGGTATTCATTAAACCTGTATCCGTTATAAACCCATAATTTCTCACATTCAACAAAGCACCCAATCTATTACTCCGACTCGTAATCACAGTCGAAAGAATAACAACTGGAAATTGCTTACCCTGTACATTCTGTATACGTTCAACCGAAACTTCGTACATTCCTGCTGTTCTTAAAGCCCTTCTGATAACTGACACTTGTTCGGAGTAATGTGACAGGACACCGATTGATCCTGCTCCGTATTTTCCGAATTCGTCAGATTGCCAGAGTGACTTTATACGTCGGATGATAAATAGAATTGATTTAACTTCGTCTACGTTGTAATAGCCTGTTGAATGGTTCGTCTGTAACAGAAAAAATCAATTAAATTAATAACAACATTTATATTTTTTCAAGTTATTTATTTCGTTGTATTATTATAATAAAATAATTACAAAACTTACTTGTTGTTCAGTTCCGCATACGTTGACAAAGTGAATGAATCCTTCGTCCAGTTTTTGTCTTTGTTGATTTTGGACTAATTGGGACCCATAAACACTATTTCTCATCATGTCAACGATATTTGGATGTGATCTATAGTTTGTCTTCAATAATATCTTATACATATTATTAATGGTGTAAAAGTTATCTAGCCTTTCGAGCAAGCTAATACCAAGTCCACGCAAAGCTGCCAAATGACTCTGAACTACTGGTCTCATTTGCATCGTATCACCAGCTATAATTAATCGAGTCTTGCTGGTAGCTTTCGTCAATGGCATTATCGCTTCGCACTCGAAAACTTGAGCACCTTCATCAATCACAATGTGGGTAGGTTTCATCTTTCGTTCCAACAAAGAGATAGATGTAACCAACGTAGTGACGATGATCTTGTATTCCTTAAGATCTTCATCTAAGGGATACCTAAAGCATTGCCTGTTCTCCGTAAATAGACAATACTTTTGAACATCGACATTTACCGTCGATTTGAATCTTTCCGGGTAATATATTCTAAGGGGTTTAAATGTGTTGTCCTGAAGTTGCGCGTGCCATTTACCGAAATATTCTTTTATGTATAAATCTGCTGCACTATTGCTATGTGTACAGAGTAATATTTTAGCATCGGGCTGGGTTTCGAGAATTCTTTTGATACCGTGTGCAATTGTGAAAGTTTTGCCTGTTCCAAATGCACCCACTATCAAGACTGGCGATTTATATTCCCGGAGAGGTTCCACCATCATAGTAACAGCTTGTCTTTGTTCGTGATTGAGAATCCTATCCAAGTGCATGTCTCCAGTGCTCATTGGACTGATTTCAAGGTGCTCTAGATAACTTTTAGTTTTTGGAAAGACGAAACTTACATCTGGAAGAAGATCAACAGCTAACTGCCATTGACAAAACGGAATCCGATTCAAAACGAAGGTAAATCGCATTTCCATTTCCGTTCCAATTTGCAAAGGTTCTGACACAGGCCAGTGACGCTGCAACATTTCGCGAAATAGACGGATTCCAATGGACTTATGTGATCGGTCCTCAATACGCAAGCGTAAGGTCAAGTCCAGTGAAACGATAGTGACGTCAACCTCATGGCAACTTTGTAAGAGAAGTTTTCCAGCCGTTGAATCCTGAGTTCCGTCATGATCCAATTCGAGCTAAACAAAAAATAATGTAATGTTAATAATTTAAATTAACTAAATATATCAAAATAATGATGGCATTTTAATAACTTACCAAAATTAAAAATGTTTCGCTTGTAGCATATTTCACCACGTCACTTGGCCCATCGACTGTGCCCAGTTTGTAACTCTCCAATAATTTAACTGTTTTTGTACAGTTAAATATGGAGAGGTGGGCCAAGCGGCAAGACTCTTCCAGACTTATTATTTGTTTCATGACACTTCGGTAGCAGCGTTCATTCAACTTCTTTTCTGCTACCAAGTCATAGGATAACGTACTCTCCATTGTCAGTTTTGGATAAGTACGCTCCAATAATAAGTTATTTGGCTCTGGAAGAGTTTGCCAATACCGGGTTTCTTCCGTGGATGTAATTAGTTGCAATATGCCCTTCAAATACCGATTGGCTGCATCCACCTGCTCCTCGTCTTTAGAACGTAAATAATCTACTACGATCCTTGTTCTATAGTAGTTGAAGGAATTATCTTGGAACACAAATGTTTGATAATATGTTCCATGATCGTTTCCTTTGAACTGTAAAGATACCGAGGAAGTGTAGGGAAAATTTACGTCACACAATATTCTTTGCCTCCAGAATTGTCGCTTGTTATCATTAATTCCGAAGTATTCTTTATTAATGATGATATGTTTCAGCATGAAATTCTGTTCATATTCCGATAAACATAATGCCATGCTTGAAATGACAGCTGAAAACAATTATGCTGAATTAATATATCTTTCATGATTTGTGTGTTACATGAAAATGTTAAATTCTTTTAAAAATATTAATTATCCATTGATAGATTGTTTTTATTTTCAATTAATTATATATAAACTTTATTTAAATTTTAAATTTGCATTAAGTATATTAATTTGCTCGATAAATGACATTTTATTTGTTTATGTTTTGCAAAATGTCGCAAAACTTTTCATTAACAAGAACTTTCATTTCACAAAGTATATGGAATAATTTTTAAATTATATAATTTATTTATAAATCAATTTATTTATTTGATATTAAACTTTAATCAATTATAATAACAGCTATTTAAAAACAATAAACAAATTTTAAAAAAATTATGCACTTGAATTCTTTTGTTTGAATATCTTAACAATAATTAAAAGATTTAAATATAAAAATTACGTAAATAATATGTTTGATAATCAAAATATAGAAGAAAAAAAAATATATATTTCAATATACATATTACAATGTTATCTGTTTATTAAAAAAATTCGCTTTTTTGTATCTCCGTACATATATAAACACATTAACAATTAAATATTACTTTATTAAATTTTCTAAATTTGAAAGAATGTTATGTTAATGTACAAAAATGAATGTAAAATATATCATTTTTTCTACTTAACGTTTTACATTATTTCTACTCAACGAACCAACTATGCGGCAGTAGAAATGTAGTATTTAACAAATATATTTATAGTAAATAAATAAGACTATTCTGCTTATTTACGTTACCATACCATATTCTATTACTCAATAGAATATATAACGCATTAAAAATGTATATAAAACAAATTTTATTTAGAAATAATTTAAAAAACTGCAAAAAGAACACATTTCAACAAAATAATTACCAGAAAAATGTAATCCTGATATCAACTTAAATTTAACAAAAGTATGTATTTTTTAAATAAAAAGCAAAATTAAACATTTCAGCTCTAATTTTAAGATTTTTATTTATAAATCTAAATTGTTAGCAGCAATGTGATAAGTTTCATGTATTAACATGCAACCGATAAATCATAATTTCGATCAGAATTCTTAAACCTTTAACAAATTTCCTTTTCACAATTAAATTATAACTGGAATTAATGTGCCGGGAAACAATGTTTTTGAAAAGTTATTTCTTTAGCAGATTTCCTTAGACAAGCGTAAATAAAGTAACCAAACTACTTACTTGGATAGCTGAGCTCAAATTTCATCTCTTTATCCTGGGTCCTCGCATAGTACACATTGTCGACTGCGAAGTTCCAAAGGCATCTCGTCTTCCTGACCAATTCTGTTTTGAACGGTTTGTCGTATGCTGAATTCGTCAAATCGAATTCCATCGTTGATCGAGTTGACAAGGCAAACAATGTCAATAGAAACTGTCCTCGCAGTTCTGCTAACGGAGCAGTTGCTTCGATATTCAAATTCAGCACTACTGATGTTGTTCCAACAAAGCGCCCGCTTTTTATACGGAACGGAAACAACTGACCGTAGTGAAAGGAAGCTCCTTGCCAGAATTCCCACACCCTGCAACTACTGGACGCAGCCAATCCGGCCGGAGGAAACTACTCCTAAACCGGCAGCTTGCCGTTGACCAATAAAAATGAGGGCGGAGCAACAATTGTCTAAGAGCTTGAAGAGGTTGCTAAAGAAATGGTAGCCGTGATTTGGTGTGGGCGACGGTTGTTTGGTGAACAATATTAATTTGTTGGTAAAAACCAAAAAACATTTACTGGACAATTGTGATATTTTTAGTTAAAAACGTTATTTGTTTAATTTTTAGTATAAATTACAATATACATGAAATTTAAAATTTATAATTATAGACTCGCAGACCTTTCAATGTTTTGAAAACATCTTACGTTGAATAATTAAATTATATTCCTGGCAATTGGGGTATATGCATATTTTAGGATTCTCGAGCAACAAAAAATATTCTTAAAGAATATTAAAATTTTGTTTTTCAACACGCTACAAACTTCTAAAAATATGTGTAATAATTTTAACATATAAAAATATTTTAACATTATGCTTATTTCCAAGGTAAAACATGTTTCTTATATGTTATCAATAAAAGCTTTACAGTATATTAAATATATTTATAAATATTTTATTTTAAATAATTTCTTATGAAATAATTGGTACATTAACGTTACCTTTTGGAATATTTTATGCCCACATCAGAACTATTTACTATTATATATGATATAAATTCAAATGTCTGCAACAATTTATTATTTGTGTCATATATCTGTTCACGAATTTATGGCAAATCATTTAAAATAAAATAATAAGAGGGTGCACATACATATAATATAAAGTTTTTTTAAAACTTTTCAAAATATTCTGAAATACGTTTAAATATAGTTAAAAAAATCGGTTTAAATATGATACGACACATTAAAATAATTCCTGATAACATAAAATATTTTTACAAAAATTGTTAATCTGAATTATTCAAACATGAGTTTTAATATTATTTACCGTTGAATTATGATCCAATCCTAAGTACCAACTTTAATTTCCTTCTTTACTATTGAATATTTGGCGATATTAATAATATGATGCGATATTGTGTGATATTAAATATAAAAAAAAATTAATTTCTTGAAAACGAAGTGCTATAACAAAATGAATCGCAACTAAAATATTATCTTCTTGAGTATCAATATTAGAATTCCTCCTGTTAAAACTTTTTATTAAGTCTCATTAAAAGGTAAATGTGTTGAATGCAAAATCTAAACCTACCCCGGTAGAAAAATACGGTCGTCCCGATATCGGCCCGATATCCAAGACCGTAGGCAAACCGTCAGTAACCAAGCTTGGCAGAATATCCTATAATGAAAACATGTTTTGCACCTGTGCGATGTCGTTTTTTAAAATCGGCCGAATATCGGTTTTTGATGCAAAAATGTTATATAAAGATATAATATGCAAAATTTTGCATATCGGCCGGACATCAGTAATGGGTATTAATCCAACATTGGCAACCAATATTGTTGTTACATCTGACAATGATATAAGCACATTATCGTCTACGAATAATTGAACATAATCAATGTTTAATACTGGCTGAATAACATTGATATTGTTTCTTTACACAGTATTGATATTAATTTAATATCCGCAGGATACACTCGTTTCAATAATCCTGCAACAACATGTGTGAAAAAGATGAGGTTAAAATTAATTTTAGTTTCCGATTTATTCAATTTGTTATTAACGATTGCAAATTTTTTAATTACTTATAAATTATAAACATCGAGCTCTGAACAAAACCTTTAGAAATGTCGATCAAAAAACAATTTCAATAATTAAAAACAATGTAATTGTAGGCGTTGAGTCTCTAAAAACGCCTAAAAAATTTTCTACTAAGTTTCTGCATGGCTTAGTTGCTTATGTAGACACTAATTTGCATATAAATAACAAATTCTTTCATTTCTTATATATTATCGATGAAAGTTTTACAGTATATTAAACATATTTATAATTATTTCTGAAAGATTTTTATAAAATTTTTGACCGTTAAATGTTTCGGAAATATTTTTAATAGATTCTAGAAGTACTTTTCACCCAGCACTTTAGCAAATGTCTAAAATATTTTCATAATGTTTTTAAATTTGTACATGTATTTTTGGAAGATAGCCGCACGTTAAACAAATATTTTTAATATATTTTAAAAGTGTACTCGCTTGTTAAGGATTTCTTTTAAAATAGACGTTAAAATTCATTGAAATTAAAATTAATTATTTATTGTTGAAGCTATCTATTATTTATATATGTCCTATAAATAACGAAAATAATCTTGGATACGTTTGGGATTTAATACAATATATTTAAATCATTTTTTTGTTATTAAGAGTTCTATTACCAAAAATAAAAACAAAATTTGTTCTACATTTATTTTCTGTTATTTGTCTATTATTGTAAGTAGAAATTAGTATATAAATATTCTTAAAATGTTCACATGATAATTCAAAAAAATTCTATTTTATTTATATAATTTAACAAATTACTTTCACAGTCCAATATAAGTTCAAATATGATAACATAACAGTGATATTGTTTAATGCTAATTAATGGTATATGCTTACATGACATTTTAAACTTATAAATACGGTATGATTTTATATACTATACTTAGTACATGTAACTAATATTTTATAAGATGTTAATTAAATGTACGTTATTTGATGTAATGTGTTAATTAATGTACTGCATCGACGTAGCTTTACGGTTATCTTCTATTACGAAGAGTCTGCAACAGTGGATAAAGACAATATAATAGGTGACGATATTGTTGACAAATTTGATCCTAAACATACTTTGGCCCTTTACAAATTCATTGGGCCATTGTCTCAGAGCCTAAGCATAG
>JABFPE010000032.1:0-11374 GCA_022817585.1 Scelioninae gen. 2 sp. ZL-2020 | reverse complement strand
TAAACGATGCTTGTTTTTCGGGAGCTAAGCACGATTTCGCGCCCTAGGGAGTTTTATCCAATGCTTAACTCCCTAGGGGCTTGAACGTGTTCAACTCCCTCAAAACAAGCATCTTTTACTGTGCTTCGCGTTCACTCGTGACAAAAAATATTGTGAGTAATCGCTTGCTTAACTCCCTTGATGCATAATATACTATTATATTATATTTAAATTATATTACATATTTTATAATCACGTGACGTGCAGTTGAATTTCAAAAAAGAATTACAAAAATTGTTACATTTAGATAAAGTTGAAGATTATTGTTTGGGTTGTTTATTATTCCGTGTGTGACAATAAAAATTAAATATTTAAGATTTTAGTTGCAAACAAACTTACTTATTCCCAGTTCTAACGTAAGCGTCTCTTCCGTCTACCGCATATATTAAGTTTCCACGAGAATCGAATCGTGAAAATGACAGTAACATCGGCAGTCTCGTTCGAGAATCCGGAAATTTTCGGAAACGGAAACGGAAGCGACACGCCCTGGAAGATAAAGCTCACCTTCCACGCCGGAAGCCGGTACATCGCATCCTCGCCTTTCTCTAATGTCAATTAGATTTCATTCGTGGAGCCAAGCTGCGCATTTAAAATACAAAATCAATATCAAACGAAATATGACCATGGCTAAAATGAATGAAATGCATTATGAGATTTCAAAATTTCCATCCGACATTGTTCTTTTGAAATGTAAGTCTTGTTTCGCTAATTGGAAGTCTGCATTTAGGTCAGATTATATCTGGAGTCGAGATGTATAACTACAGCGAAATCAGAACGAGTCTTTGTATGGGAATGTGAAATTCAAGTTTTTATCAATGAAGTTTGATCGTTGCCACTTCTGGTTGTTTTCGTCAATGAAAATTTATCTTTTCAGAAAACAAACTTTACATGTTAATAAAAAAATTTGATTGTTTTCAAATTTATACTTTTGTGAATTAATCGAATAACAACAATCTTGGTGTTAAGTTTAAAAAATAATTAGATGTTGGAAAAAAGTACTGATAATTCCAAGCTTTCTATCACACTTATCGGAGTTTGTACATGTTTATCAAATCTTATCAGCATTTTTTGTATGTTTCCTTGTTGGAGAAAATATTTTAATCTAAGAAATTTTACTTTTTTGTTTCCAAGCATATGAAACTTCGTGAAAAGTTGCCATTTTTTATCTCAATACAAAAGTTATATGTCGCTTTGTCTCAGATTTATTGCAAAATAGAATGAGATCCTTAAAAACTTAACGTTATTAATAATAATTTGAATAATAAAAAGAATTATAAGAAATAAATGTGAAAAAAAGAAGAGTTTATAAGAGGATGCGTGATAATTTTAATTTTGACAAGATGAATGAAATTTGTTTGCTTTTAGGGTCTTTTGGACAAGTACCTTATTCCCAAGGCCAGTAATGCCGAGAGCAAAGTATTCTACCTCAAGATGAAGGGAGATTACTATAGGTATCTTGCGGAAGTTGCCACTGGCGAAACCAGAAACAGTATGTATTTTTTTAAATTGTCTGAAAGTAGACAAGAAAAACGTTTCGTCCAATTAAATTACTGATATTAGAGAGAGTATAAGTTTACTGAAGAAAATTTATTACAATGCTTAAACTAAACAAGAAAAATGTTATAAGAACATAAGTTTATTCGAATAGGAAGAAACGTTGCGCTACTTTCTCACTTAAGATCTTTGATTAAGGACAGCTGTCCCAGCAGATGTTTGATTTAATGTACTGACGCATTCTGCGTTATTCGGAGAATACACGTGCACATCAAATCACCGAATCTTTTTCATCTTTTGTCGCGTCTTAGGCACGGAGTAAAATCCTGAATGACGTATGATGTCGCACAATAAAAAGAAAACGATTGCTTTGTGTAACCAATCGTATAATGTTAATATGATATTATAATATTAATTGGGAATTACAATTCTAAATTCACTTATCATTTCAAGACTGATTTATGATAATAAAAAAGAAATAATGTAATGTTTATTAACCAAGAATCATAACTAATAGTAAATAAATATTTTAATAAATAGAATTGTTTTTTTTTTTTTTTTTTTTTATATATATTTTTCTCTCATTTCATGATTAACGTGATAGATTATGCCATATGAAATATTATTTATTTTTGAAGGCAGAGTACAATATTAATTATTTAATAAATGGTGTCAATTTTTGTTTAATTTTATACGAATGGTATATTGATTATAATTATTTTATAATGCTTTTTTTTATAACATTGCTATATATGATTTGAGTGTTTTTCATAACTAATAATTGATAAAACTAAACAAACAAATATAGCCGTGGTTGACGACAGCCAGAAAGCGTACCAAGATGCGTTTGAAATCAGCAAAGCGAAGATGCAGCCTACCCATCCAATCAGGCTAGGTCTCGCCTTAAACTTTTCAGTCTTCTATTATGAGATCCTGAACTCGCCGGACAAAGCCTGTCAACTAGCCAAACAGGTATAAAATAGTTGACATTGGGCATAACGTTCTCATGTCATGCATTAATTTTCAGGTCACGACACTGACGATTGGTGGCGCCTCCATAAACGTTGTTTAATTTTTGTTTTGTGTTATTTTTCTGTTCAATTGAAATAAGTAAAATATCGTGTAAACATAAAAATGACGTTAAATGGTCTGGTGAATTTCGTTGCAGCAGTGGTTGAGGATTCACAAAAGGCTTATCAAGAGGCGTTTGACATTGCGAAAACAAAAATGCAACCTACACACCCCATCCGACTCGGCTTAGCTCTCAACTTCTCAGTTTTTTATTACGAAATAATAACTTCTCCGGACAGAGCCTGTCACCTAGCGAAACAGGTCAGGGTGGTTTGTAGTTTAGTGCTTCGAACGTTGACCCTGATGCCTGGTTTTATACATACATTTTTTGACTTTTGCATTTAATAGAATTCAGTATTGCGACATAACAACAAAAACGCAGTCAAGTGTTTTCTATGATTAATAATACTTAATAATTAATTTTTTTCCGTTGAGAATCTTAAATTTCTTTAATTTTAGTTAACGTTATGAAAACGTTAATTTATTTTAAATCATATATTACTTATATAAACTAATTAATTTATCAGTTAAATTTATACAAAATTGGTACAAAAACTTAATTTTATCTCTAAACTATATCTTTAAATTATCGAAACATGTCTTGTACCTTTATCTGATAATAAATTTACATTACAATCAATTTTTAATATATAAATTGTTAATTGAAAAGCTTGAAATTACTATTATGTGATAAACGTTGTTTTTATTTGAATCAGAATACAAATAAGTGACGTTTTCTTTACATTTCTATAATAATAAAATAACGATGAAATTTTATAATGTTAGTGCGACAACAATTTTCATTCCATAATTGAAATTTATTTATTTATTAAGATAAATGTATACTTTTTTCAACAATTAATTTACTAAATAATTTCTCAAATGCCCAAGATGCTTTACAAACATTAATACAGTTTTCGTTTGAATTTTTACTAATTTGTGTAACTGCTGCAACGTAAATTCAACTAACTTAATTAAAATGTAAAAATTACAAGAAAAACGAGCATAATTAAATCCGCTTGATAAATATATTTTATGTAATAATATGATTAATATATAAAATACATATATTTAATCGGTATTGATTGTTGACGTTTTTTTGGATATGCCACTAATCAACGTTCATCGACTATTGCATGACGATTATTTGTTGTTTCTATTTATTTACATATTTATAAAATTATATAAAATATTTTATGACAAATAATTAAGTCAATTCCTGCCAATGAGTCAGTCGTATTTATATTAAAATTAATTATTTTTATAATTAAGGTGATAATTTATAATCTAAAACTATTGATTTTTATTGTACGAATAATAATTTTCATTTTATCATTTAATATTTGTTTAATTTACAACAAACATAATGAAACATATTTATATATTGAACTAATAAAGATAACAATATATTTAATCATTGGGAATATTTGTTCAGTTTAGAAGAAATATGATTTAAATTATTTTAAAACGCATTGAATATAGATAGAATGGTTTAAGTTAATTAATTCAGTAATATGGTTTAATTTTGTAATTTTTATTTTAACTTTTGAATTGAATTTTCTATTAACTCAAGCAAATAACATGTTAATTTACAACTGTGTAGATATTTTATTATTGTATATAAAATTTAATTATTTTAAAAGAATATAGTTTAATATTTTTCATATATAATGAAATATAAATCTTAAGCTCATTTCAAAATGATACTTTCATAGTATTATATATACTATGTTCAAAGTTTTACATAATTATTAATCATATTGTCTTAATTTTCATTAAAGTAATATATTTTTATGTGAAATGTAATATTGATAAATAAGTTTTGTTAACAAATAAAATTCATTTTTTATTCATGGTTATGTCGAATAATAAAGTTAAAAATAAATATTTCAACATTTATATACTTTATAATTGATGGATTTCTTTATCCTTTTTGAAAGATTCGAATATTACATAAAAAACAATATCTACAAAAGAAAATTAACATAATAATAATAAAAACATTAATTTGGATCTTTGCGTATCTTCAAGAGTATGTGAGTCTAGTTATTTAGGACCAATGCCTCTGTAATCATCACAGGATATTTATTTTCGTTTTCAATTGTTTCATAGGAAGTTCCCTATCGAGAATATTTTAATGATGCAATGAATTAGCTCTAGGGGTTGTTCAAATCTTGATTTTTTAGCTAACAAAAGCCAATTGACTCAGAGCCATGTGTATTTAACTCTGGTTGTAAATGAGCGATACTTAATGTGAAAATGCTTGATTTGGTGAGTGTACGTATAAATTTCTTCTTCCCCAAAGGTCATTAGGTGCAGAATATGCGGAGAAATTCTTGACGGGAAATTTGTTAAGTTAATTATTTCCTAATAATAATTCTGTGTGCAGTCGTTGATTCTTCTCAGTACAAAAAGATGAATTTTCCGATTGTTTCTAATTTGATCCATTCGTGGATTAACGTTCTTGGGGTCAAAAAATTGTAAATATTTAAAAAATACTTAGGATCTTATGCCAAAGAAACATGTTGTTATTTTATCAACAAGCTACCATTACTTGTTTGTTTATAAAATTTATTCATTTTAATACCTAAAATAAAAAGAAAATAAATAAGATTTATCTATTAATCTATATTTTCTTTGTAAGCTAATCATTAAAGAAGATGTTTTCAAGTAAATGCCTTCACTGGATCAAATGTTCCATTATTTATTCCTTTTAACTTTTGTTTCAACAAAATAATAAGGAATGTTGTTATTTTCTTCGTGTACATACTTACTACTTAGATAACGTGTCCATGAGAAATATTATAGATTATCTGGGAAATCGCAAAATCTTTATATTTCGAGTTCTCGAAATCTTTGCTGGGTTAAGTCTTTTTGTGAACAATGTGAAAGAATATTGGAAATTAACTCATTTTTATTCTGAGTGTACCAAACTCTTCAATGAATGACTACTCAGGACAATTTAGAACTTTATCAGCTGAGTTTAACTTCGACTCTGATATGGTAACTTTATAAAACTAATTAGGGAATGTGTCCATATTTTTATTAAAAATAAAAGTTTATAAGTTTCTAAATAATAAATTGAATTTACTTTCTCCAAAAATGTTTCAAATGCAACTAAATTGTAAAGAAAATGTATATTAGATTCTAAAATTTTTCCTTATTACTTCAACAAGGAATAACCCAAGTTATCAAATCATTGCTTAAGAGGGTGCATCACGGACTAAATATATTACAAAACTTTGATAACCAGACCATTCTTTATCGAATTCTGAAAATATTGGTGCTTTAATTCTTGTGTTTTATGCGTTTGTTTGCTCGCAATTTTGGAACTCGTTTTTCTGTTTGTTTTCTAGCCTTTCATGATTGTTGAAAAAACGAGTTCCAAAATTGCAAGCAAACGAAAGCACAAAACATATAAAATAGAACACCAAATATCCAGAATTCGATAAAGAATGGTCTGATTATCAAAATTTTGCAAAAAATTAGCCTATTTACAAGAAAACATGGAAAATAGTAGAGTCGGTAACGCAGGAATCGCAACCAAATTTCGGAGTTTGTCAACGCGTGATGCATCCTCTCAACTTGAAAAGTATTACTTCTCTGTATACCATCCTTCGATGGGCAACAGTCAAAATTCAAGCTAGTTGCGTCTTTTGGTTGGTGTTTGACAGCCATATTTTTCGACCGAGAATAAAATCAATTTTGAAGTTGACATTTTCATGTTGGTACTACACTACGTGTTCTTTCGACGCAACTTCATAGTAAATATTCTTGACAAAATATTAGTGAAAAATGAGTTATTGCAAGTAGAATGTTGAATCAGACATAATGATTCATCTTAAATATTGAGGTTAGAAATACAGAGACATAAAATGCGATTTTATTAGGATCAGCAAATGAAAGTAAAATTCAATAACTATGTATAAGTTTTGTTATGTTTTTACATAAATAGTTGTAACTGTTCGCAGTAAGAGTTTAGCGGGCATTAGAGGTTAGATTCCTGTAAACAAACAGTAGTGATGTTCGATTTTTGCATTTGAATATATACTGCCACCTATATATTATATACATTATTACCATGTTGAAATGACATGAATTTGATAACACGATTTTTAAAGTTGTTTTAACTGCATTCTGCACCTGATTTCTGTTTTACACCATCATTGATCAACAAAATTGTAAATTATTTTACGAACATAGTTCTCCTTGAATCCGATATCATCACGGGATTATTAAAAACCATTATAATGACAGTTACTTCACTGATAAGATTTATTAATTGTGAAGTACCATTGTTCTTTCGTAGTGATGGAGAACTCATGATGTATTTTTCTTGCAATTATTTTTTTCCGTCTAATAAATGTCTGTAAAAATTTCTGACATGCATTTACATTTGCGTTTTAACTATTCTTAAACGTCATTGCTTTATTTTTGAAATTTGAACCTCATTGTATTAATTAAGATTTCAATCTAAAACTTATCGTCATTATAGAAGCATATACAATTTATATGCTTTATAAAGCCGGTACGTTTCATGAAATGCATCAACGATAATTTATATACGTGCATGACTTATTAAATTTTAATTGCCACTGCAAACAATTGACTAAAAACTACTATAAACAGATTCAAACGAGAATGTTTTACAAATCTAAAAATACAGTAAATTTTATTTTGTTCTTCATACACGAACAAATAATAGTTTTGATAATCAAAATCGAAGTACGTTAAAGTTAAAATTAATGACAATTTCTGGCGGCGCCGCCTGCGCGAAGGGAATTAACCGTTATGAAATACTTCGCTTGTTATCCCTTTAACACACATGGCGCCACTGTATCGAGAGAACTGTCATTGTTGATAAATTCACAATTTATTGAACAAGTGACCGAGAAAGTCTAAATGTGATTTATTTTAATCATTTCTCGAATGTATTTTTATTTACATACAATCTTTTTCAATAATTTATAGTTTCAATTCCAATGTACATATAACATTTCAAATAGTTTGTCAAAACAGAACAGAAGATCAATTTTCCGTAAATTTGAGATGACACTTCAATATATTTTTCTCAGTGTAAAACAGTTTTAGTTACTTCAGAACAATGATTTGTATTCTTTTATGAAAAAGTTTCAAGTAATAAATAAATTAAATAAATTGCTTGTATCTTAAAAATGGATAACGTTATATCAAAATTCTCGTATACAGAAATATACAATAAATTGCATATATCCCTATATGAAGCACAAGTTTGAATCTCGATGGAAGACAGACCTTTTTATCATGGAATTTCATTTTCAGTATTAATGTACCTGTAAATTAATTTTAATGAACATGCTTGAAATGAACCGTCAGTCTTTGCATTAAATTTAATCCATAATTTGTCAACACTCCCAATGAAAGACATACAATTTGAAGTGAGTTCTTTTCATTCTTCCTTTTATTGTACAAAAGACATCAGAGTGCATTTACTTATCATAAAAGAATTGCCAATATTTTTATAAAGGAATTCCGCATTGGTTTTCCTTACAGAAATATTCGCACTTACAATTTGGCAAGTAATTCAAATTTAAAAAAGGAATACAACATTTCCATTTGCTGTTATTACTATTATACTTGTAGCAACGTTTTAGGTTCAGAATACACATAAAGAATAAAGTGACTGAAAGCTTAGTTTTCCATCCAGCTCACCGGTCTTTGATGGAATATGTAGCGCAAGCAAAGGACACTTTACCTAAAAGTAATGGAAGCATTCACGCAAAATATCTTTGAACTGGGAATCCACCAAGCATGCTGCTACATTTGCCGAGAATGTTTACTCGGGCAAATGAGTTCCTGGCGGCGATCACGTGAATGCCTTAACCTCAAAACGACGTAAATTTTTTGACAAAATACAAGTAGTATGCTCATGTCATTGTACCCTGTATATATATCAAAAGAGGATCAGATTTTATTCTAACATTAACATTTTTTCACGTAATGGTTTTTAAATACTCGTCTTGTTATAATCTCAATACCTTGCGACTCGGAAGTTCAAATCCCTTCGACGAATTTATTTATTTGCATCTCAGAAATGATATGCTATGAACAATATTTCAAACGTTACTTCAAACGCATTTTGTTTTAAATTAAAAATAAAATATACTCCAGTATCGATTACTTTTGTATTAATTTAATGTTATTTCTGGATTTAAGCAAACTATTGACCACATGTTTTTTAATTTAATAAGAGTTTGTTGTATCGATTGTTACCGTGTTCCCAAAAACTACTCAAACGGTTACTTAAAAATGAAAAAAAGGGAATTTAAAAAACCGATGACAAGTGTTCCAACAGAACAGATTCTACTCTAACGTATACTTTATGATTGCAAGTTTACTATAACTACAACTTACTTTCAAAGAATGTAAAATGTTATAAGTAATCGCGAAGTAAACTTCGAATTTCCGCATGGAAATTAATGCCACCATTTAATGTATTCCAGTTATTGCTTCAGATAACAACGCGCTGATAACAAGTTACATGACATTGAAACTCATAAAATTTCGTTTACTGTCTCTAAATAAATATTAACAAAATGTATACAATTTATTCCAAGTGTTAGAAAAAAAAGAAATAAAAAATGAATTTCAACTTCAAAAAAATGATTAATCGCTTGCTTATACACTGAGAAAAAAGTCCTCTAATGTTTAGAGGATTTTTTTCTCAGTGTATGTTGCAGTTAAAATAGTAGTGGTGCAGTTTCGTAACGGAGATTTAGGGGACGCGCGTTCGATTCCTAGCCGAGTAGTAAATTAATTTTTCAAATGTGACAACACACTACCAGTAATTTTTTATACATATTTTCTATCCGTGTAGTTAAACTGACTATTACATTAACCGCACTTTTTTCTGAGCGTGAGTGTGGCCATATTTGTTTTACTTGTCAACAAAAAATACGATTTTTCAAAACAACGTGGAAGATAAAATAAGAGAAAGTACGACTTTTAATCGTAATGGTTACAACATTGTCACTAACTAAATCATGATTCAGTTACATAGTTTACCGACAGTAATTGTTGGTAAAACAGAACATTTTCGTGATAAACTAAAGTAATTTGTATGTCTTGGACTGCTAAATACTTGAATCAAGATTGAAACTGTGATTTTTCAAGGCAAATTTTTCTCAGCGTGAATACAAAAATTACATGTTTATTTGTCATGTTCTGTCGTTTTCAGTAACCCTCGTTAAACGATGACGTCAAATTTGTACTACGTAATAAAACTTGCATAATATCATAAAACACAATGGCTAATCAGGGAGTTTACATAAAGCTACATTTTTCTTGTTTAACATCTGCGTGTTACGGGTCGTCGACATTCGCGCCATTCACGTTGCGAGACATGAATGATAGCGAAGGTGACGTTTTGCACGCTGGAACGGAAGTTGAACCCACGTGGCTGAGCTCAGCCTATGACGCCTGGATACATTCGCCGATTTTACTCGACCAAAAAAAATCGGTATGCAATTTAATATTCAACTATTTCTGATGTTTCCCGTTGATTAATTAAACGTTTCAATACATTTTAGGTGTCGAGCTATTGCAAATTGTTACACGTGTTAAAACATATAATAATAATAAATTTAATAGAAATATTAAAAAGATTAATAGGAACCTTAAAAATTTGTTAAATATGAAAACGGAGCAAAGTGCACTGCTGTTTCAAAAGTACGTGAACAGAAAAAAAATTGTATGATAATTTCGAGTATTACTTTAACGTTTTTTGGTAGTCAATTCTTCAATGAAAGAAATATATTGTTAATATAACTGTTTTAGAATGTAAATTAATAAACAGAATAACATTTTGTTTAGATCTATTATTATTTATCGTTTTAATTTGAAATGTGGTCGCTAGGATTTGAACCCGTTCCCTCGCAGCAGTTGCGAAATACGCGAAGTAAGCACACATTACAACCCTGCTACATTAACAGCTGTATATATTGAAAAGTGAATTACTTTCTAAAATTAACACTAAAATTTACATGTTTAACAATCGAATTTACTGCTATTTACTGTCACCAAAACGATTGGTGACCGCTCACAGCTTTTTCATTCATTTCGATAGCTTATAAAAAATTACTGTTTTAAACAACAGATACAACTATTTAAACGTTAATATCCCCGATGTTCTGTTATAAAATGGTAAACAGTACTTGGTAAAAATAAAAGAAGTATAATTGCTTTGAAATATAATTAAATAAATTTTATTTCGTTATCGATTTAAATTTTCATTCGTCAAACAGAAAAGATTACGAAACCATCATTGAATATTAACCAACTCTCGTCAAAATGTCTTAAAAGTTTATATTTGTCATGATAATCGGCATCTCCTGTGGCGTTTCGCCGAATAATTTCTACGACTATTTTGATAATTCGACAATTAATATTCCGGAGGTACCGGCAATAAAGGACGTTCGTACTTGACGATGAATATATAGATGGACCGTTATATCAAATATATGTGCGATTGCACGTTATGTATATGCGCGGAGGAAAATGCACGCCGTCGAGAATTCGTGATAAATCGACTCGTCTTCGCGGTGGACACTAAATTATCTTAAGCCGGGCTCCTGCGATAACGGGTTTTACCATTTCAGCCCGCGGGATTCCACGGATGCGAAATGTCCTTCGATATATGTCCTGTGATGAGGACACTTTTCTAAGTTTTTAAAACAAAATTTACACTCGTCGCTGATTCTGTAGAAGAAGATCCCTACATTACCGGCTAAAA
>JABFPE010000031.1:0-11474 GCA_022817585.1 Scelioninae gen. 2 sp. ZL-2020 | reverse complement strand
TAACTAAATTTTTGTTGTATCTGTGCACATACATTTTAGTTATGCCAACTACATTTGGCGTGTTGTCCCAGAATCCAACTACAGTTATTAGTTGCGACATATATATTTCTCACAACTCTAGTTTATAATTACTGGAACTAAAAAATTAGTTCCTTCAACTAATAACATACAACTAATATATTTTAGTTAATAGGACTATGATAATTTCTCTGAGTGTACGGATTCACATAATTTTGCAGTTTTTCGAAAATTCACAGTAATTTTTTGCATGCCAACTTAATTTGGCAGGCAATCGTAATGCAACTGCAAAAATTTCAATATCTTAACGATTAATATCAAAACCAGCCGAACTAACCATATGAATATAAAACTTGGTCAGAAACGTCAAGTTTTTGTCGTCAAAGGTAAAACCTAGGACTATATTTTTCGACCAAATTATTGGAAATCAGCTTTCAGGCACGGAATCGGGTTATTGGCGACCCAGAGATTGATAAAAAGCATTAAAATATCCACTTTTTGACTACTCAATTTTTCCCGATTCGAATCGCAGTTATTTCTTTGTATGATCAAAGTATTATTATCATCAATAATCTCTTTGACGATTTTTTTATGTTTAAAACTCAAATTATAACCTACCAATTAAAATGAAAAGAATATGTACACCTAAGTAGCAAAACTTTTCTTATAATTGTTTATTTCTTTTAAATCCGTCAATCATGGGCATAACTTCTGTGTACATTTGTTTATCTCGGAACTTTCATTCAATTTTTAATGTCTCAAATTACAGTTCGTGGAATTGTGAAAATCGAATCCAAATTGCTTCAACAAGCATTGATGATTAGTTTCTGAAAAAACTACGTAACCCGCCTGTACAGTTGACCCAAACAAATTATATTTGCAAACTTTATTTAACATGTAATTATGTGATTCACTAGAATTATTATATGAGAATATTCTCCCGCTGTACAATTCCTCAATTGAAAAATCAGCGTAAAAAATCATTAAACACGAAATGATCTAACATAAAAACTTGAGAAGTAGAAAAATACTTCACGTGAAACATAGTTTTAATTGACAAACTATATTTTGCAGATTATTTCATAAAATTTGAAGTGATGTTTTTAAATCGCGTTAATGAAAGACTTAGTTCCGCGCGATCAGTTTCTCAGGACTGAAAGTGCTTGCATATCAGTGAAAAAGAAAAAGGACAGAAATCCCTCGAGCAAAGATGCACGTGTTATAAATCGAAGACAAGAGTAATAAAGGAAGAAGAAGGATACAGGTCGTCAAAAGAGCTGCAAGATACAGGATAACAAGAATAAATATTTGACGCTAAATTGCCTCGAGACCATTGAAAACACGAACAAAAAATGAGATATTTCAAATTAAGATTTTAACTATATTTGTGTTGCAATGAAAAGAGATGGCTAAAACTGATTTTATAATATAATATAGTTCATGAAAAATGCATAAAGGAAAATTGTTTCACGTTTTCAATTTGGCCGTAAGGCAGCGTTATAAAAAAATAATGAAAAATATACCACTGAAAAAATTGTTCATTATCCACGATTTTTTGCGTTCTCATTACGCGAGAACTTTTGAAATGTTAATTGCAAGATTCACAATAAGAAATAATTGGTCTCATCCAACAAACACGTATTTGACGAGATAATGAACGATATTATTTACGACAAATATTGTTACCTGTATTTAACACTTCGTTCCTAATGATTATAATCAGTTTTCATTCACGAATTTGTTTTGAAGTAATTTATAAATTTCATTTATGAATATTTTCCAAAGCACCGTACTGGATATTACAGCGCAATATTGCAAAATGCATAAAATGAAAAATTTAAGTTCAGAAAGCGACAATACATAATCTATTCTACAATAAGTTTATAATTTATTTTATACATTTACTTTTAAAGCTCAAAATTATTTTGCATAATTGTCATCGATTATGTTCCACTCTAAAAAAATAATTCGAACATAATTTCGTACAAATGGTCTGAAATATAAAAATATATCCAATACTTTACTAAAACAAATTTTAAGTCGACAAGATTTTTCTTAGAATTAAATTCCGATTCAAAATTTTTGACTAATTGTGAATAAAATATTTTCTTGAAAAATTTGTACACTAATAAATTTGCACAATTTTTTTGTTGAAATATTTTAATCAGAATCGTCAACATTTCGCTCTCGTTGAATAATGTATTGTTTATTTACTATGGACCAAGCAATTAATTTCATTTAGTTATATATATAATTGATATAATAACAAAAAAGATATCATAAATATATGAATTTATCTGTGTTCAAAGTAATGTATTCAATTGCATATAAAAAATGTTGAAATAATAAATGTTGCGAATAATATTCGCTTGACATTCGAATTAAATTTTTGCAACGTGAAATCTGCATTATCATGTAATACATTGACGACTATAGTATTTTAAATTTACAACACAGTTAAATAATAAGGAAACTATGTATTAAATTAAAAAAATTAAAAAATGAGTGCTAATTAAAATGATCAAAAAAATGTCATAATAGACACTAAACAAAGTCTAAACAATTTAAAATTAACTTTAAGTTAAAAGAAAGTCTTTAAATTGTGCCGTTTTAATTATCGGCATTGCAATCTTACTCCAATACTAAGCTAATCGCAGCAAGCTTTGCAAATTAAAATTAATTAATACTAATAAATTATATTGCAACATGAACTAAAAAAGAAAACAATTATTAATTATATAAATATTTATATACAAATTTACTATTTTTCAGCAGTGATAGAAAATCAGGATCGTTAAAGACATTTAAGTAAAATTTTAATCATGGATTTCTACCATTATTATATTAAATAAATCATTTATTATCTTTAATATTGAAAATAATAGCAAATAAGCACATGAAACTATAAGTTTGAATCAAATATCTTGCATATGATCATATTATTATGCGCAATTGCACGGAGAGGAAAGTTATCTGAAAATTGAATAAGAAATGACAAATATTTTTTATGTTGCATAATATATTGTTAATTATTTGTACATAATTTGTTAAATAACGTTTCTAAATTTTAGTTCATATATGATATAGCAATTTCTCATCAGAAATAACAGGAAATAATGTTTATAACAAAATTCTTAGTTTTGCAGTAAATGCCGAACATTATATTATGCAATTTTCTGAAGTTTTTTGCATTTCAATATTTTTGTAATCACGTCCAGAAAAATCGTAAGTCTCGCTGGAACATAACACCGCGACAGATGCTCGTTTTCCGACAAAAAGTCGATTTTGTCCATCGGTGAATTGTCATTTATAGCTTACCTTCATTTTTGGAAGAGATGTAGAAATTCGATCCCTCGTACACGAAATTATCTTTCATGCCCACAAAATGAACCCTGAAAATGTATTAAATGTCTTTATTAATGGAGTAACAGTATATTATTAAATACAACATAACACATTTCATTACTTGTTTTCTTTCATTTTTATTTGCCACCTAATGTATAAAATAACTAAAAAAATTCTATTCTGACACGCACATTGTATGACAATTGCAAAATATGGATGTATATATAATAATTGATAATATTATATATAATAGTAGTAATATAACTTCTAATGGTTATAACTTCTAATGGTTCTAATGGTTAATACACTCTTAAAACTCACCGATTGCCTCAAGATTTAAATTCTAGAGTCAAGATGAAATCCCACTTAATATTTCGTCAAGATAAAATGTACTTCACTTCAGAATTGGACAGTTTTATACGCGAAAATCTTGAGTTAAGAATTGCAAAGGTTAGACCAAGGTTTAGGGACAAAGTAAAATGACAACGATTGATTTTTGACAGATAGCCTCAAATTATAAAAAGTGATATGTTAGCGATAGAAGAAACAAACTTTATTCGTATAATAATAGATTGCCGTTACGCGTCGGTACACTGTTAAAAATTTTGTGGTTGACACAAAATTTCAACACTTTTGATGAAAATGTGTTTGACGTAAAAATAATTGCATTCTCGCAAAGCATCAAACATTGAATCGATGCAATTATGATCTGAAACCAAAAAATAATTTGTATTTCTTCAACTCATTTATACTTTTGTCTCAATGCAACTTTTACATTCGCGAAAGATATTTATTTTTTTTCGAATACTTAAATGATTTTGAATGTCACATTTCGCTTGTCCTCATAGCCTAAAAAATTACTTACGATTTTGACAGATATTGAAATAAAAGAGTTCGCGTGTAAAAAATTTACGTTGCATTGACCCAATGCAACTTTATGAGTCGACGCAAAACTATCAACGTGAAACAGATTATCCTGTTGTGGCAATGCAACTTCATTTTGGAATATTATTGAAATGAAAATTGCATTGATACAATGCAAATAATTTTGTGTGAATGGATTATTTTTAACAGTGTAAGATTACAATCCTTGTAACCTATTGCATGCAAGCTTAACGGTTTTGAGTCTAGAATTTCAATTTTTGCCTCAAAATTTTTAAAGTTTCGTTTTAGGAAACATTAACATGGAATTCAAATTTATTCATTCTTGGCAAAACGATGAATATTCTTGAGTTAAATTGATATTTCTCAAGAATTGCACGTTCTTGACGTATGTTAAAATTTCTAAGAGTGTAATTATAACATAATAAATAATTTTACCATTAAAAGAGCGTTGTATGTTACTCTTAACTATACTTAGTTTAAACGAATTCATTTTTGTTAAACAATATTTTTATAATCATTCTTTCCATTTAGATAATCATTCTCAAAAGGTGCGCAAATCTTTCTCACAAGCTCAACATTCAGGGCAGAAAAGTAAAGTAAAAGTGCTAATTTGTGACAGATACCCAGTTAGGGAACACCGTGAAGTATTTATGTAAAATAAAAATTCTATGCCGCACACATTTTTAAATAAATATTAGTTTCAATTGAAATTGATTGACAACATCCAGAAATAGTGAAAATACAAGGTACGCTTAATAAATGATCACACAATACATTGATATAATCAAAATTATGGCAAAAATATAAATAAAAACAAATAAACGATGATTAGGAACTGGGACATTAATTGCACAGTTGTCGGAATTTATGATAGGTTAAAATAAAAGGCAACAAAAACATAAATAAGTGACTATATCATCAACGAACCATTAAAACATTATTGTTATTGTATCAACATTTTAATTAAAACATACTTTGTTATTGTCAAGCTTTTAATCTAATAAAATACACCGTAACAAATTGTGTTGCATTTCTAAACTAAATTTCAATGATCACAAACATAAACATATCAGTTATTTGCATGATTTGTAGTGATTAGTGAACAGTAAAAAAATAATTAAATACATTATTGTGAAAAATCATTTATTATTATATCTTTAATTCGTTGTAATAGCGATAACAGGTTTTGTTATCATAATTATCCAAGATATTATATTTTTTTAATGACATCAAATGTTCCATGATTATGTTTTTTCAGTTTTAACAATTAATTAATTAACGATAACAATTAATTAAAATATTCTCACCACATAAATATTAGAGTTTGTTTAGCTATAGAGATATTATATTAGATATTAGATATTAGATATATTAATATCAAGATATTATATTTTTTTAATGATATCAAATGTTCCATGATTATGTTTTTTTCAGTTTTAACAATTAATTAATTAACGATAACAATTAATTAAAATATTCTCACCACATAAATATTAGAGTTTGTTTAGCTATAAAAATGCAAAATAAATTATAAAACAAAATAATTTGTCAAAAAAATGTTTAAATAAAATCTAAATTAAAAATATTTTTTGAATATCTGTTTTTTAGTCTCCAATACGCAAATAATACATCAATTGATTATTAATAATTAATTTAAAACTTTAAAAAAAAATAGTATTTTATATTCCATTTCATACTGTATATTGATAGCACAATAAATACACACAAATAAATGCACACAAATAATAAATGTGCCCTTATCGTTGTAATGGTGTAACAACAGGAAAAATTACAAAGTGTCAGAGCGTCTTCTAATTAATATTGTTTAATCTTTATTTTTAACCCTAGAACAGTACACCGGGGTCGTTTTGTCCCCCAACATAATTAACGTGGTTAGAGTGTTTTTTTAAGGATTTAATTTGAATTTCAAGATCATATTCTTCTTATTCGGAGTCTGTAGATGGTCTCCATGCATATAAACATTATTTATAACAAACTACGCCCTCGATTGCCTTTATGTTTTTAGCGTTACAATTTGAAACTGCTGTTAATAAAACACGTTTAAAAATTTGCTGCGGAAGAAAATGACCCCGGTGTACTGTTCTAGGGCTAAATATATTTGTCAGAATGAAATAAATTAACATTATATCGTAATTGAAATAATATTCTTTAATATTAGAATGATCTTCAATTTGTCATAATTGTAATCGATAAATCTCAATATGTTATATATAATATAAATATAGTACTTAACATCAACTAAGTTAATCTATATAAACACAATTGTGTAATTAAAATTAATGTATGAGAAACTTATGAATTTTAGAATCTCTCAATATTTTTTTAAAAATTACGTATTTTACAAATTGTAATGATTGAGTTATAAAACTGACACACAATAAGTGATAAGATGTTTACATTAAAATATATCTTTGCACAGACATTTCGCGTTCCACTATCGCGTACACTGTACCAGTATAAGGGTAAAATGTCAACATCAAACAAACTTAAAATTGAGTTATCTTCATCTTTTTAATGGATTTTCTGTAAATAGCATTATTATGAAAATGATTTGTACAATATAATATGGTTATTTTAAGAGAAAATTCAGTATTTTCATAAAAATAAAACCAAGTTGTAGCATTTTGTATTAATTTAATTTTTGAGTTATATAAATTTACACTTTTCTGTTAATTATAAATAATTGAATAAATTTAGTAGCTTACTCGGTTATCATTTATTAATTGTCAGACATTTTAGTCTATTTTATTTTTCAAAGAAATATATTTTGTTTTTCAAATGACAAAATAATAAAATAATTAATTAAATATCACTGTCAAGAATATTAAAGATGTTGACAATAATCAGATATAATTTATAGCAGCCTTTTGTATTATTGGCTTGGCATTCATAACCAACGCGCATTGTTTACTTTTAATTAGATTCAAGGTCATTGGCATTCTAAATAATATTATTATCAAATAACGAATTTAATGACATTTGATATATTCATTTACAATAATTGTATAAAAAGAAATTAATTAATATTCTTCATTGTTGTGAATATTGTTCAAAATTTTCTGTATAACTTTGTTCGTTGCTTGTCTCAATCGCAACAATGGTTTATTATCATAATACACTCGGGGGGAGGAAAAAGTCACCTTGATCGGTGTCGAAAAATGACATTATTCAAACTTGCATAACTTTGACAATTATTAATGGATTTGCGTATGCTTTTTTGTAAATTTAAGGTTGACTCGTCTATTGTATGATCATATTAATTATAACATAACCCGACCAATATTCAAGCTGCAATCCGAAGTTACTTTTTTTGGCAAACAATTTATAAAGTTTAGCAACATATTTTGTAATAGATAAAAATATTTTTGCAGTGCTCTTTTTGAATTATCTAAGGTCTACCATTATTGTCTAAACAATTAATAAGACATTTGCAATGACCTGGAAATGCCAATCCATATTCGTACACGCACGAACCAAAACGTATAAAACAATATGGTTTGATGGCTCTTACCAAAGAACCAGCAATTGATGGTACAGGGATTGAAAAAATGAATAAAAAATGACATCCATCACGCATTCAATCTCTGGCCGAGTACGAAGGTAACATTGTTTAAAATTTCTGCGTTAAATTATTACAATGTAGTGAAGGACCAAATCTCTAGGGAGGGGATTTCGGTACCACCTTCGGACCCCGAATCGCCGCAGCCATTGGACGACGACTATTTTTAATGGTTTGAGGATCTACGACCTACAGTTAATGAGCATTAAATGTATTTTAGATGGCCAAGTTTACAAATTACTTTTCAATTTTTTAATTCAACCATGGATGAAATTACAATTTTTATTTTATTTCAATTTCTGGTGATTGTAATCCTTTCATCGTCGCCGGAATTATTATATTTGATAGACATCACAGTATAAACTGGATGTTTGGATTTAGCGGGATTTCTTAAAAGTCCATTAATTAAATATAAAAATTTCGGGAATGTACATTTATGCATGTAATCTTACAGTTTTATACTCGTGTACGAGTATAATCGACACTTTGATCGTCTATATGTCGTAAACGCTAAGAGAGTGCCGCGTTTTTTTTTTTGCATTTTCGGGTTCAAGGTAAAAACATGCATAAGAAAAGTATGTCCGATACACCTCTGGGGGGAGGAGGCAAATTTTTGTGCATTACCAAAATTTCTCAATTACATTAGTTTTAAATGGATTGTTCACGTGTTCCTAGCAGGGTAATACCCAATATTTATTTCACAATATGTATTTTCTTTTAAAAGATTATTATTATCACTATTGTTATCGTTAACCGGAAAGTCGAAAATTTTTAAAAACAACAGCTTATCTGTCAGACCATCTGTTTGGTATTGTAAAGGGACGTCTCGTAAGTGCTTTATTCAACATTTTATTAAATTGCTTTATTACCGACTTTCAGGTAAGTCAATAAATAAGAACTATGAAAACAATTCTTCGAAAATATCAATACAAACATTAAATGTTAATTATTTAATAGCAGCTACTTTCACATCATGTTATTTTACTATCTTTAATAATTAGCATACAAAATACGATTTAATTACTTTCACTTGAAATCAACTAATAAATTAAAAACATAAAATAGATTTAAAATTAAATTTGTTTCTCCCGCGCTAACATATCCAATGCATATATGCAATTTATTTACCCGACACGTATGTCTTATGTATGTCGCGCATGTTTTGCAGGGGAATATAATTTTTTCCCCGTATGCATTTCGGGTCAATTATTAATTATTATTGTGGAAATACGCGAGTTCAAGGAATGTCGAAAATAAGGAAGTATGAAGTCTTGTGTATGTGGTGTCGGTAATATCCATACCTCCTGTTTCGGTACGTACGAGTGCTACTTCGCTTGGATGAGTTTACTGAAAAAAAAAAATCCAATCGACTTTAATTACGTTTTGTAATTTTTGGATACTTTAATTGTACGAATGATATGTTTACTTGTTTATGCCATGAAATAATTAACGTTTAGGTAGAATTTATATAGTCCGTGTACAGATTACATAAATACATATATATGCGTTTTAGTGAGTATATATTTATACTCAGAAAATGATATTCTAAATGGTTGGAAAATGTTTAACATAATGTAGTTAATCCAACAATGTACATTCGAATAAAGGTATTATTAATGTTAATTAATTTTTAGATATTATTAAATGAGATAAATTGATGAATACCATGAAAACGTTAAATAGAAAATTTCAATTTTCTTTGCGAAGATGGCAAAATTGAAATTAAAAATAAAATGAAATAAAAAAAGAAAATAAAAGATAAACACTAATTGTTTCAATATTTCTTTATTCTTATTTTTTACATATTGTCGCTCAGTTCAAAGGAAATTCTACATTATTTTCAATGATAATCTCCTGCTGTATTTTTTCCGATCTATGATTTCTCGTAAATTAAAATATTGTAAAAGTACTGAACTAGGTTTTTAACAAGTTTCACCATAGAATTTCTCGAAAAATTATATCAAACAAATGATTCAAATTTTCATTTTCAATAACATTGCGTGTTGGACATACAAACAAATGTGAAAAATGCAAGCTAAAAACAAACGCTTTGCGAACACTAAAATGTACGTTAAAGTTTATTTAAAAATAAATTCAGTAAACTTTATAGTGCTGTATTAGAAAAGTTCATGTAATTTTTTCCTATTGATAGTAGTTGTACTGTTTTTATTAGAACATTTTTTTTATTTCTATATATATCTCTATATTAAAAAACTCAGCTCTCTCTGAAGTTGGTCATGTCATCGCAAATGCGCGCGCATGTCCCTGCGTACAATAACCTGTCGCGGTTAGAACTAATTGTTTGAATTCCAATATCAGTATTTTAGACGAAAATATAATGTAATTAATAAATATTAAATGAATCAAGTGTAGAGTATTATATTGTACTTTTATGCAGTAATATGTTGAAATATTGTATCAAAGTTTACAATATTAAAATACCAGGTAAGTTTACAGACATATTATCTATTTTTTGATTTCATACTTCTTTATACATAAATTTTTTTAATATATAAATACGTCAATAAATTATTTGAAAATACTAAACGGGAAATAATCACTTTCAGATTTATTTTTATTGTTACTATCAACAGGATGTTACAAATAAATAAATTTTTATATAATAATTAATAAATAATTTTAATAAATAATTAAATTTTTTGGTTATAAATATTCAAAAATAATGTTTAAACATCTGTATCAGAGACAGTGCGCTTCATTCACCTAGTTAATATAAACGTTTTGTAGTTACATGCGAAAAGCGATTCTGTCTGATGAGGATATATTCCAGATAAAATCCATTCATTACAGTAAAGATCTTGAATTCAGTTCGTGCAAGAGTCAAGGTAGGGATTTGTTTTAGATAGCAAATTACTCTAGCGAGGTTCAGAACGGTATTAATAGTTACCTTTGGTGTTTACTCGAAAGAATTTCAAATTTTAACAAACACATTACAACAATCTCAAAACCCATATAATATTTTATAATTCACCTGGGAATAAAGTACATAAATATATTAACTTCATTTATTACATTAATTGACACGATAAGAAAACACTTATCATTTACGGAAACTCAACATATGATTAGATCACTTAGAAGCCGTTTGTTCCTTTTTTTTGATAATAGTACACTTCATAGAATATCTAAATATAAACAGAGGATAGTAAAAGATAATCGAAAGTGCAATTTTATCAAATAAACTACAAACTAGTTCTTTTACGATGTACACGATTGATAAAGTAATGAAATAAACAGCTTAATTTTGTGTTACTTTCTTATTCCTCAATTCAATTCTTCCATAATTGCCCGACTTCAGGTAAAATAATTGTGCAAAATTGTTTCAACTTAAAATCGATGCCAGCAAAAAAAGATCTATCAAGAAATAATTTATTATTTTACGTCGATAAAGTTGGCACCCTTATTTTGCTTTTACGAAATAAAATGCATACCATAATTTAAGACTAATTAAAGACCAATTTATACCCCAAAAAGTAAAATTTATACCCACTCAGATATTCCGCAAAGTCAAAAAAAAATGTCGGTTAATTGACTTGCGCTCAATCCAAAACTAGACCTAAATTATGGTATACTTATTATTTATTTTTTTATTATTTTACGCGAGTGGGGGTGCCCACTTGAACTC
>JABFPE010000030.1:0-11738 GCA_022817585.1 Scelioninae gen. 2 sp. ZL-2020 | reverse complement strand
TATTTATACCATTCAATTTTTAAATTTCTTCAATTAAACTAAAACATATCGTTGTGCAAACTTTGATCTTAACCTCATTGAATTAGCTGTTTAATAATTTTTGTAAAATTATGTAGTTACAAGAAGAATAATTTAGTTGAAACAAACTGAGTAATAGTCACCATGACTATCAATTTTATTAAAAACAACTTCAATTTAGTTGCAATTAATATAATTCCTGTTTATATATATATTAATCCGACTGAAATCAAGTCCATCATATAGTTCTATGAACTATGTCTAACTTTGAAATATCAAAACATTTTTATTACGCGATAAAATCAACTCAACTATAAAATATAGTTCCCTGCATTCAACTATTATTAACGATTCAATCAACTAAAATCTAGTTCAAAGCACTATGATCTCTGTCAGTGTACTTTTAGACTTTTATGTTTATGAAACTGAATAAATAATTTAACTTTATCATAAAAAAATAATGGTTACTTTAAATTTACTTTTTAATTATAATATTCAAAGTTTTAATTTTAAAAGTACTAATTTACAAAATAATTCATATTTTAAAATATTTTAATTTAATTTTATAAAATGAAAATTAAAAATATGATTTAATTGACTATAAAATTACTAAAGATGTTCGAAGCAAAGTAAACAACAGCTGCTTACAATGTTGCCATGTTTCTAACCCGTATCACGTTGAGCTAGTCAAAATATCTCCCAATTTTAATAAATTTAAAAAACAAAATTTAATTGTGCAAAAACTCAATGCTATTAATTATTTTTAAAAAATTCATTAGTTTTTTTCATAAATATTCTTACATTTAAAATTGTATTGACACTTAGTTGCCATTTTAACTGCTATAACAACCTTAATTACTTTAAAGATTATTATGATAGATTACAGAAATTAATCATTCCTCACAGTTTCTAAAACTGTGAGTTTCCGTATTCTTATAGCTTCAATAGCCTATAAAATTATATTTATATCATAACAATATTGATCTAATATTAAAATAAAACGTCATAAATTCATTTAGAAAAAAATATATAACTTTACTGTGAGTTGAACTTATGCTATAAGTCTCGTGCTTACATAACTCAGCTACATCACCGTAAACAGTATATTACGTATTTATGGCGGTAAAAGTTTGCTACCGAGTGTGAAATAGATAAAACGAGCTGAAAGCGAGTTTTTGTTATCACACGAGTTAACAAACTTTTGCTACACAAATTGCGTACGATATTTTTCTCATCAGGTGAAGCAAAAGTACTTATTTTTGTCATAGTCCAATAAGAGGACATGACGAAAAGAAGTACTTTCGTAATTTTTAACATATAGTTTTATTTCATTTATTGTGAATGGGAGAACATTATTATTATTTATATAAATTTAATATTCATAAGTATTAAAGCTGATTAATTCGTTAAAACAAAAATTTATCAACTCCACGGATACACTTCTCTTTTGACAAATTATCCGGTTCTAATATGTCAAGAAACTTAAATTTATATCAATAATAACATTCATAATAAAGGTTGTTGTTCTTGGTAAAGTGTAAAATAATTTGTAATATTTACAAATTAGTAGTTTTTATCAAATTAACAAAAATATCATTTTGGCGATATTTGTTGTCTTTAATTGCTAAAAACCGATAGTGGAGCATTACATTACTTCGGTTGAACGCCAGTATAGAACTTGTATAATGAAATGACATAGATGTCAATTTGACCGTTAAGAAGATGCAACGGTTGCGCGGCCTCTCCATTTTAGCGCCGCAGTGGTAGCTGCTAAAGTTATCTAGTAGTGAATTTCGGTATAGTAGATGCGGCCGCACAAAGACTTGGCTTTGCGACTGCTTTTTCGTATATTTAGTTCATGTATATCACTAAAATATAATAATACTGGAGGCTTATTCTGGCGTGAAAAACGCCCATCGTAAAAAACGCGTTCGCGGTTATGTGCAATTTGGCAACAGTGTCTAACGAGCATTTTAAAAGTAATTCAAGTGGCGTCACACTGTTTTACCAAGTTTATGATATTTAATTCTTATTACAGAGATATCAAAAGCAAGGGGGTGTCACAGACGACTTTAGCTCGGAGGCTTAAAGTTGTGGTTGAGCTGATGCAGCCCTATGACACTGCGTATTTTTTTATGGCCGCGTTCATGGACCCACTTCATACCGAAATAAGAGGCCAAACATTGGGAAACATAACCTAGTAAAATGACAGAAAAGTTATTGACATGAAATTTGTAATATTTAATTCCTGTTCCGATTAATGTTTTTGATGGAGGAAATACTAAGGACAAATATATAAATTAACGATTTTCATAAAATTTACAAAAAAAAGTATTTATTTGTTGGTGTGCTCTATTAATTAATATATAATTGACAAAAATATCTTTAATGTTAATATCTGTTACATGAAGTATTTACACAAATAATTTAATGTTCAATATAACAGACAAAGTTGTTATTGACATAACTTTGTTAATTTCATGTCAATAATTAGGATAAATGTTGCTGGATGATTAGGAAGCACATAAATGTGAATTTTGTGTAATTTGTAATTCATTTTGAATTTTATCGAGATACTTTGTGTTCTTTAGAAATGGAAGATTAATTTGGTAATATAAGATGGTAAGGCAGGTATTTAATATAATTATTGAATAAAAAAATACGGTATTTTTTTAGAGTTTAATCTTAGTAATATATAAGAATGATATTATTAAAAATGTAATAATGGTAAGCTAATATATTTTAATTTTTTTTGGGATACCAATTTTTCTTACATTCATCTAATTAATCGAAACGTTTAATAAGACTATGGTATATTGATGACTATTGTCATTTTATTATCAACTTCGATAAATTAGAATAGAATAAAAACGTATTGTAAGTTAATTATTTTATTTTACTAATGTAAAACAATATCATCAACTCATTGCAAATGAGTATACTTACCATTATTGTGACAAATTCGATGACATTTGCGAGTTAAAATAAAATGAGTTTCAATGTTACTATTTAAATAATCCAATGACAAACCGGCAAACGGCGGAGATAAAACGTTTGTTTTATGTGTGCGGCAGAGAATTATTTGTACTAGGGATTGGTCAAATAAAAACATTTTGCTTTAATTTATAATAAATAAAAGATGTATTATCAATCACATAATATTGTACACAAATTTTCAAGAAAACTACGTTTTACAATACTTCGAATTCTTCTTTCGTTCTAAATTTTCTTTGCGCCGTGTTGAATTTTCGATTGCACAAAATTGTCTCATTCTAAATTGAATATAATGAAAAACAATATATGGAACGATGTCATTTTTATGCTTTGTACATGGAAATGATAAAATGTTATTTTCAATTAAGTCGTCCAGTATTCTGTCGAGTACATTATGACATTTACAATATTTTTGAAATATTGTTTCCAAATTTGATATAAATTTATAAAAGAATGTGTTTACAGGAATTAATTTATTGTTGTAACAGTTTAATATTGCTTCATCGCGAATGTACCATGAATGCTTTGTTATAGCATCTTCACAATCAGAACATTTAATTGTTTTAACAATATGATTACTGAAAAATGCTGTCATGTAATATAAGACACAGTCGATAAATTCAGGTTTCGCGTAATCGTGTTCTATAACTTCTTCTAAATCCCAGTCTGCATCCAAGATGCAATTTTGTAATTTATTTTTAATAGATTCTAAAGTTGACTCGTTATATGTTTTTGTAAAAATACTTTTCAAATATTGCAGTGAAATTAATGGTTGTTTCGTGTCATTTTTGGTAACAATACAATTACCACTAGCAGGCGGTTTCAAAGTTGTATATAAAGATAGAATTTTATAAATTTGAAGAAACGTAGGCGTTGCTGGATGATCATTGCTGCCCGCTGCAAATCTAATTGTGCCAAAAAACCTCTGTCGAAAAACCAAAAGAATGTAATTCGTACAAAGAACCACGATGACAGTATTGTGACACGATATTCTGTTTTCATCCGTATTCTTGATTTAATATTTCAATACACCAAAAAAAAAATTTCAATGATAAATAATGACACTACATTCAATTGTTTAAGTTACACAATGATTAAAGTGTGAATTATTTTGTCATAACATGGATCTAAAATTGAACTAACAATGTTACATTGTTACAAAATGGTTTATCCTACTTCTGTTTGTATACCTAAATGAGTTTATAACTGTTTTACAACTCGAAAATAATGCAAAAATAATTCAAAAGTATAAAAAAATCAATTAAGTGTATAGACAGAATTGGAAATTTCATGATTTTTGAAACAAAACATCATAATTTTTAAAAAATCATTTGCCTTATATGGGCACAATAGAGTTAATTATACATTTTTTTATTAACATAATTAATGCAAGTTACGAGACAAAGAAAAGGTTTGCACTAACACACAAGAATGTATAATATAAACTGAATAATGTGTAATAAGTTTACGAATAAATGATTTTGTAAATATATTATATGGGTTGAAATAATCATTTACCTGATATAATTTGTAATGTAAAACTAACATGGATTAGTTTAATCTACCTTTTATTGTAACACTAGATATTTAATTATACAAATGCTTCAAACACATTTTCTTATAAACATTTAGTGTAAATTATAAAGAAAATAAGTTGATATTGTTTACAAAAATCTATGAGTAATGTGCTTCAAAAGAATGTGGCTACTGTTTTATTTAAATTATGTTGTAAAAAAATGTATTATTATCACTAAAATGATTTAAAAATTGGGAATGACATCGAACCTTAAGTGCATCTTGATTCAATTTTCCTGTAAAGACGTGGCAACATTTATACTTTTCAATCAAATAGGACGTAATCATTATCGTCGACATTATGGTAACTCGTAAGCCTTCAGCTGTTTCATGCGTAAGAAATAATTTCTTATCAATTTCTTTTTTTTTAACCGATATTTCCCAGTCATTCAGTCTTTGTAAGCTTTGTTCTATAACCTAATGACACAAAAAATAGTTGATTCTAATTAAACAAAAGAGTACATCATAGTTTAAAAAAAATTATTGATGAAATGAAATGATTACTCATTACTTTAATATGTTGTTAATGATATTTATCATCGATCATACTGTGTTAATAGTATATTTCGTAACAAGGGAGTTTATATGGGAAATCATTTACCATGTGCGAAGTTTGCATCCCGAGTCGTAGACGAGGGTTGTAATCGCACAAGGTCAAGATTTCCCATAAATTCTTGTGTTGCGAACAATATTTTTCATCACGAGGGAACAGCAAACGCGATTTTCATAAAACTCCATAGGGCGGAAAATCGCGTTTCCTGCCCTGAGTGATGAAAAAATATTAAAATTACGATATTAAATTATAAAGGTGAATAACTGGCATACTTTCATACTGGAACTTGTTTTAGTCAACGCCGATTCAACTGAATTATTGTTAAGAGCATCGAATAATTCATCAAACCACGTACAAAACTCAATTGTTCCATCGCAGTCTTGTAAATCAGGAACATATTTTTTGTATACAAAAAGACCATTAGCTACAGTTTTACTGAAAACCTACGGGAATACATTTTGCTCGATTATAATCACGTGACAATAACACACATTTTGTTACATGTTTGTTACAATAACATACATATTTGTTTTACATTTTTATACTGATAATTTTCAAGATGCTTCTGTATATTTTGTTTTTCTTACCTGAGCCGCGTAGCGAACCCGCATTTTTGTAGCTGTGTTTAAAAATAAATGGGAATATGATAACTTGGGACATAACCGAACTTGTCCTGGTAATTTAGAATCCTCATTGTATAAACTTATTAAGTGACTCCATTTTACAACATGTCCATTTGGATTCATCTGAAAAATTATCATTGACATGTTATGCACAGGGAATTACCAGTATTAAGGTATTGTACAGAGACATTAAATGCCTCAATTAAGGCCAAGCAACATTTTTTAAAACGGGAGATTGCAGACATCGTGTCCAATAATATGATAATGATTTAATATTATAAATTGGAGTTAAAAATTGTGCTGACAATGACAATACCTGATACTCGCCGCGATTACATAGTCCATTACGCACAGTTTTTAATAAATGTGGTGTATCCGAGAAAGCAAATATTTTTCTTTGAGCATCTGTCGGGTGATAGAAATAACTTTGCTCTTTACCTAGTACGCCACTAACCCCTAGTTGTTGCCAGAACTTGCGATTTGTCGAAGCTCCATCGCTTATAACACCGTGAACCAACGCTCCTGTATCTTCTAAAAGAACTATAGCTGAAAACGCAACATAAAAAATTTATAAACAGCCCAGCTTTAATTGTAATGTAATATTGGACACGTGTATAAATTACCCTGCATACAAATAATATGAGAACCACCTTGATATTTCAAAAAACAGATTAATAAAATTCGAGATTTCTTCCAAATTTTTCGCGCATTGTGTGAGTAATTTTGAAAATATTGTACCACATTTACCGTTTGTTATAATTTTTGCCAGCGTTATTCCATCAACAGCCCCTTTAGCAGCGAAAACGGCTATCGGTTGAGCATAATTGTCATAGAGGGGCTGAAACATCAGGACCAATCCATGGTCCGCAGTATCAGTGACACCATATTCCATGTTATCTCCAAAATCTTTAAGACCGCTGTATGACAAGCTACCCGATTGCACATGAATACTTTCCCGAACAGAAATCTCATCGACGAGAAGTACTCCATGTCTTTGAATTTCTTCCTTATTCTCAAATGATACTTTCAGTAACTTGAAAAAATTCGTATCAAAACCGCACTTCAATGTAATAATAGAGAGATACCTACAAACATAATAACAATTATTATTTTGTTAAACATTTTTTTGTGCAATTATATATATTTCCATATCAAGTAACTGTATTTTTATTTATGTGTCCTTAATTCAAACGTAAATTTAATTCAAAATCTATATTTTTGTCAATTGGTTTAATAATAATACATATTAATTTAAGCAAAGTTTTCTGCCACCATCAAGAATGAATTACTAGTTATGCGTGAGAAGCTTACTTTAATTAAAAATTGAAGAATTTTATTATACAACAATTACAATAATTTCTCATTTTTTTTATATTATAATAACTTGTTTACCTTCGGATAGTTCGTACACAAGGTAATGCAAGTATCTTCTCATCAACTAAGAACCTATAACACTTGGGTGACCTCATATGTAAAAGCAAACACAAAATTAACCAATCCGTAGAATATCTTAAACCTTTCGAGCTACCGTGCTTAGAGGCGGAAATAATTTGTTTTATAGCCTCTTGTTGGTTTTGGGGTATACTTTGGTTATTTAAAATATTTCTTATATCATTGCTTGACATCTGAGCCAACTGTTTCTCTGCATTTTTTAATCTCGCACGTAAAGACATTTTTGTTTTTTTCAATCTGTTAGCCTTTTTTTGCAGCGAATTACATTTTCGTTGAAGGTAATTGAATTTTACTTTTTGATCCGAAGTTATGTCATTTAAAACAACTCGTTTTCTTTTTTTTGAAACTGGAGTTTCATTACTTAACATTTTTCGCTTCTTACTTATAGTTCTCTTTAAATATTTACAAAATTTACAACATTTTCCATTCTTAATTAATAAAGGGCATTTATTGTGTCGATAAAAATCATATTTATCTTTATATTTCAGATGACTAGTAAAATCTGTATCACTTATATGCCCAGAACGCCCAGAACAAATTGAATATAAATCTAATGTATGAATAATATCTCGAACATTTTCCACTGTACTTATTGCATTAAAAGATATATTGATATTATCACTATCAACACATTGGCCCATACACTTAATCGAAAATTGTAAATCTTCTTTTATAAAAATTTCTTTCCAATGCACTTCTACCGGATTTTTGTTAATTATCTCATAAGAAGATTTTGTGATATGTAAGGCACGGATATTACAAGTTGTCGAATGTATTTCTTTTGCTGCCCAATTTAAAGGCAAGTTATTGCCTATATTACTTTTCAAATAATCAAATGTAAAGGAACTTTCTTCTATATTAATTTGTTCACTTTGTTCATCGATTTCTCTGCATGCTAACGAATCATTTTTATCTTTTGTCGTATTTTGCGTATTCAATTCAAATTCTTCTTTTCTCACGGATCTGTCTACTTCTGCTTCCAATGAATGTTGTAATGTGTCATTACAGTTTCCTGAGGTATCGGCATCCATCACTTCATCACATATGGTTGGGCAACTGTTATTTACACGTGCTACTGTAAATTCAAATAATGGCGCACTTCTCTCTTGTTTTTTACATTCATTAACACTTCGAGATGTATTTTCTGATGGCTTGTTACTGCGAATTAGCTTTACATCAGGTACAGCACCGGTTTTTAACTGATGACGTTTATAATCAATCTGAAAAAATTCATACAATGTATTTAATACATTTGTTAACGCAATGATATAAGAAAAGAATATTCTATAAACCTTTCAAAATATATTCAATTCATTTCTAATATAACATCTTATATGCACAAATGAAAATTATTTACTCTTACATTATCATTCTTATTACAAAACATTTATTTTGTATATGCACGATTTAAGAAATTTCCACCAATAACTACTATATTATATTTTTTAACACAAATTGAACAAAAAATACACGTGTTAAATGCTGTTAAACTCGAGGCAATTGAAGGCACATTAATGATAAAATGAGAATGCTTGCGAACCGACATTACCATAAACTTCGAAAACATCTTTCGAGCATTGGTATCACGTACACAGACAAAAATTAATGAGCCATAACACAGAAAAATGACCAAACATCAACATCAGATGAAATGACAATACGAAAACACGAACTACTAGTTTAATGTAACTTGATCAAACATAATGGCCATAATATGTATAACTTGAATACTTAATTTTTTAGTATAGTTTATAACCCTTTTTGATGAGAAAAATGGCTATATATTAATGTCAAATAAACTCACTTAGAATAATTTATTTTTATCATGGATTTGAAAAATTAATTCTGATGGGAATAAGTATATTACAAATGACTATAAAAGATTTGATTTCAATTCTAAACTATTTTAATAAACCGAGTTTGAATATATAATTAATTATCATATCAATTAAACTTTTAACAAAGTTTGTATTACAGAAAATTTATAAACAGATCACCTCATTTTATAATATAAATCAAAATCTGTGTCGAAGTTGGGTTGGCAAATCAATTTTAACTATACAGATGACTACCGAATAATAAGTTAAAAAGCCTTACAAAAATGTGTAACTGTCAATCATATTAAAACGCAAACTGTAATTAAACTTGTCAAAAGTTATTCAACTGTATTTAAATAAATGTACTGTATTTATTATTATTTTCTGTTTTCATCAACATTGTCATTCATATTGTACCATAGTTTATGAAATATATTTATTTTTGTACTTACAGATACACCCAAATTTTTATCTACCGGTTTTTTTGTTAAGATATTATCCTGTGTAAAGTGTTTATCACACAAACGATTACTTTTTCTGAAAACGAAGTTCGGGAAAACACTTTTAATTGCTTGTTGCCATTCTAATGACTGCTGTTCATTTTTTGGAAAACTAAAGAAATAATGTTTTTCGAAATTGGTTCTGTAACCAGATGTACAATTCGGTAAACAGCAAGTTGATGGCATCGTTCAGCTAATTCGATTCATTTACCGTATTAACACAATTTCAGCGATATAATTATCATATTCCCGCGAGTCGTTAACGTCATCACATCGAACGTCACGCTTATTTTGTAGGTTATAGTTTCCCAATGTTTGACCGCAAGTCAGCCAGCGCCTCTGACGGTTGGGTCTGACAAAGCGGACATTTATTTCCAGAGCTAAAGCATGCAAGTGTCAGTGGGCTGGGTTTGACACAGGTTAAGTGTTCCTAAAAACTCTAAATTCTAAACGAATTCTATAGGCTCTAGTCTCCCTCGTAAACAAGTTGAAAAGTTAGTAATTACTAAACTTAAAAATATTTTGTATAATCTGTCATATTTTACAATGTTATGATTGAATAAGAAATGCAATTATGAATGATAATTATGATAAATAATAAATATAATGTGTTGTGATAATGCCCTCATTGAACACTAATGGCGCTGACAAGGAGTTAGTGTGTTTTCCGTTATATTTTGTAAATCATGAAGTTAATTTTGCAAATTAATTCACACCATTCATTTATTGTGGGAGAATGCTTTTTAATAAATTCATTTTACGTTTTTAATTAATTATAAATGCAATTCATTTTAATATTCAACGGTAGAATTTGCGATTCTGTAAATGTCGATAAAAATGATTTCGTCATTACCTTAAAATTAAATCAAAAAGCAATAATGCCGATAAAGTAGGAATCAAAAATGTACGTTTCATCTTACTAATATGTAACGTTTGGTTTTGACAAAAACATACAGCTGTCAAACAGTGCAGAATATCCAATGAAAAAAAATGAGCGTTTCTATAAGCAAAATCAAAGAAAAAAATTGCTACGTAAAATATTTACTTCATTTTCTGTATAGCAATTTTAGACATTTACTTTAAAACATTTAAAAGCTTATAACTGAACTTATTCCAAACTTATGCCAAATTTTTTCCAAACTGTATTTTTTCAGACGGCAATAAATTTAGTACAATTTAAGATAAAAAATTGTTTATATTGATGAAACGTAAAAGAATTTAACGTACATTTTAATATGAAATGTGTTAAAATTTAGTATAAATATAACAAAATTTATATTTTCAATGAGTATGATTGATTGTATCATTCCAAAAATTGACATTTAATGTGTTACACGCGTACTAAATTTTATTATACTTCAGTTGTAATAATAACAATCAGAATAAGGAACGGATACTAAGTCTCTGAAAGAAGAACCTGGACGTTAGTTTAAAGACTTGTTCTGTAATATTTGCAGCATCTCTGTCATTAGCGAGGAGCGCTTTGGACTGCGAATAAACACGCCGCAGTTCCGGTAACTTGATTCATTCCGCCGCAAAACGATGTATCTAAAGTGGCACGACTATCATTGACAACTTAAATTATGGCATGCTTTTTTGTATCAACTTTTTTCTATAAAATAAAATGTTTTTGATGAAATTATTATTATATCCACATAGAATAGATTTTTAGTTTCTGTGCAATCATTGTAGCATTGGATTTACTATGTTTGTTGCTTATTTACAATACATGTACGCAAAGAACTAATATAAAATAGAAATGATTATATACTATACGCATCCATATGGAAGGATAAAATTGGTTTTGCATAATTAATAGAATACAATCGCTCAATTAATATCTAATTTATTACATTTTTTGCTATAAGGTATCATAAAGTCTATGATACATTATCTGATTTATTATGATAAATCCCATATACAAGAACAATGTATGTAGTAATTTTTGCAAAAACAATTCGTACATTATGGTTTTTTTCATTTTTTTTTTCTCTTCACAGTCTTAGATGTATTATTACAATGAATTTATGAGAGTTATTGATATAAAAATTTTACTTTCCAAATTGTGTAAGATCTTTTTTAAATTTTATTTAAATAATCAAAAAGATAATTAATAAATAACAATTTTTAATTTGTTGTATCGTGCAATAATGCGGGTAATAATAAAAAGGATGGGATGAAAAATGATCGTTTAAAGTGTCGTGTG
>JABFPE010000029.1:0-11806 GCA_022817585.1 Scelioninae gen. 2 sp. ZL-2020 | reverse complement strand
GCAGAACGAATGACCGAGAAGTTAGCACCCCCACTTTAATGAAAATAAAAAATTTTCATTGTCTAATTTTAGACTAATTAAAGACTAATTTTGACTCGTTTGAGATAATTTTGGAACAGCCAAATAACATAGATATACAACATTTTCTAATGGGTGTGATAGATACATAAGAATCAGCACTCCCACCTTCTAAATTGGCATAAATAATCATTATATAAAAATTTAAACTACATTTTGAACTAATTCTTCTGTAAAACAAATTTATCAAATTATAATTATAATCCAGAAAAAAAGAGACTAATAAAATCAATCAACAATGTGCGCCACTTAAATCCTGTTTTTTTGAGTAAAATAAGTTGAACCAAAATTTTTCACTGTGGTCCAAAATTAGTCTTTAATTCAGAGTTTACGATCAGCTATCGAAAAAAACGATTTTTTTATTTTTTTAAAGTGAAACCAAAACTTTCAATTGTTACAAAATATAAAGCAAATAATAATTAAAATTTATTTAAAATCTAATTCATGTCATACATTGCAAGTAATCTATATCAATTATATTCATTGTTGTTGTTGATTAATTTTGTTCCCAGACATAGTCTATTAAAACCATTTAGCTATATAAAATTTACATATATAAATCTCAGGTGGAAACTATGTATGAAGTGCCAACTAAATTTAAATCATTTCTTGTAACTTCAGATAAATAGGTTTGTTTTAAACATATATTACTACAGGTCAGTATGACACAAAAAATGTGTACTTTAATGCCACCCGTTATAATTGTCTACTTCAAAACAATATTGAAGAAAAGTGTACAAAGTAAAATCAGAAAACTAAATTGCTATAAAAAATAGTACAAACAATGCTATTCAGGAATTTGGACAAACAGTATATTCTGCAATGCATTTAGTATTAACAAAACTTACGAATCTCGGGTTCGTCGTCCAATGCTTGGCGAAGCCGCTCGATGAGCACCGCCTTGTTACCTTTAGTATCAAGACCTCGTTTTGAAAGCTCTGCGCGTAATTCAACTACCTTCAATTTCGCAGGATCCATTATTTGTGATAATTTATAAGTTTGTCTGATCTTTATGCGCTGTTTACAGTAAAATATAATTACAGAATACTCATGCACGCGCTACTGACCCGCGCTGCAAATATAATATGGCGGCACAACAGCAAACAACGCTTTCCGTCTTAAAAAAGCGTCTATTGGTTAACTTCATTTCATTCGAAATGTTCTCACTGAACGAACCAATGACATTACGTGTCTTATCCCATCATGTTTTTATCCCAATTGGTTTATTCTCGGCGGGATGCAGTCCCCATTTTTAGAATGTGGCAGATTTATTATAAAAAAGGGTATGTTCGGATGTTTTGGAGTAAGACCTATCTATATATATGTATACAAATTTGCTTCCATCTTAAAGCGTTTCTTTCACATGATTGGTTCTGATGGACAATCAAATGGAACACAGTGTTTTATTATGTTTCTATCTTTGTTCAATACAATCTTAGGAAGAAGAAGAAAAGAGATACAAATTTAAGGAAATGTGTATTTCATTTACCTTTTCGTTCGAGCCAATTATTTCAAAAATCACTATTCAATTAACTATTAGGAAAATATTCGGAGTAATCAAATATTGTATTTTTTTGAATTAATTGAAAACATCTTTTTTCAGGGAAAGTATTGTTCTTCTTCTAGTAGATTACATAAGAAAGACCAATCAGAATTAAAAATACTTTCTTTAATAAAATGCATGTTCCAATAATTAATAAACAATACACTGAAATATAGTAATACTGGAACGTGCACCGATTGGGGCTTTGTTTTTTAATTACTGCGGCGCAGTACTGAATTTTGTTCTGTGATTGGACCTTATCTCTGCTAGGTAAGGCAATCACAGTACCGATATACTAACCTTATCCAATAAAATCATTGTTACAAGTCGCATTTGGTCCAATCACAGAGCAAGATTCAGTACTGCGCCGCAGTAATTAAAAAACACAGCCTGGGGTCATGCTGGTCGTGCTCAGTCGTGCTGTAAGTCGAGAGCGTCGAGAGCGGGTAAAGGTGGATATGTATGTTGATGGTAACCCGAGGCCCGGGGCAGGGGGGTGCAACTGCTAGTCATTTCGGGCGTTATAAAGTGTCTCACATGAAAGCCCGAATTCGTCACATAAATTCTGTAAAGGCGCTCTTTAGCGCACTGATCATTGGTAAACATAACCTAATTGTGAACTATCTTTCGTGCCTCTTGTGCATAGCTGACAAAAAAGGAAAAGTGCAAATGATGCCGGCATTATATTTTATTTCATTAATTATAAAATTTATTAAATATAAAAAAAAAGATTTTTTTCAATGTCTAAATTACCAATAATCTAGAACGAAATAGATGAACAAAATTTTGATATAAGATTTACTGAAATAATTAGTTTTTGCAACATTTAATACTTGAGAATTTTTTCTTGCCAATTATAAGATTTTATTTATTTTTAGAAATCAAGTTTTTCAAATGATCATTTTCATATTATTCCGAATTTAAATAAAATTATTATATACTGATAAAGAATACCATATAAATAGCTAAAAATAAATAAAAAATTGTCTTAATTTTCATTGTATGACTTTGTACAATGAATAATTTTCCATTTCAAATATATTCATAAGCCACTTTGTCAAATGAACATTTCTAGAGAATTCGAGAGGTTATGTTTTCCAATGATTAATGTGCTATTTTTGGACCCCGATTAGTGACACTTCAAGTGAGAGAGTTGCACCCCCCTGGCCCAGTGGCATGACAGGTGCTTCCGACAGGTTTCTGCAATGCAGAATCTGCATCTATTATAAGGTGAAATTCTAGTAACATTTTGTGTCTCCAAAATGGTTTTCAATAAGCAGTACTGCGGTATGCTGGAGTTGCTGGGGCAGCCCTATCCGACTTTTCAGTCCGTGCGTACAAAATATGAGAGCACAATATGAAAGTGTTTGCCGCTAATTTTGTACAGAGGCGCTAGTATCGACAGAGGCACTCCGATTTGACAACTTAACCTACAGAATTATTTAGGAAAACAGGAGTAATGTGAATAATGTAAATATAATTTAATATGGCTTTTATAGCGCTACGCTACGCTGTTGCCAATATTTCAACAACAACAACAATGTAAATTAATAATAGTAATAATATGTTGAGATATTAAGAAAAAAAATTAAAATAATTATAATACAAAGATATATTATGCAGTACATAAAACTTTGTTATGTAGTAAAATGAAAATAATTATAATATGAAGATGTAGTATAAATAGTAAGATATAAATTAAAATTATAATACAAAGATATATTGTGTAGTATAATAAAAGTTGAGTAAAAATAGGGTATTGTTTAAAATTACTACTTAAACTTTGTTGATTATATATAACTCAAAATTTATATTGAAACAAAGAATTAAAAAGAATAAAAAAAGAATGCATCAAAACCAACAAGAATATCATGTCCAATAATTCCGTTTCAAAGTAATTACCCTATCTTTAAAAATAGAATTTTTACATGTAATTGGCAGCAATTTATTAGAATATTTAATAGTAGTTCTTAATTTCATTCTTCAATATATAAATTCGTTAAACTATTTAAGAAATAGTTATACAGACATTAGTCTTAACTGAATATTGTTAAAAGAATTTATCTTGAGGCAAAGAATCATGTTTGTAAAATAAATAGATGGTGAACATTTATAAATGTTGAAATATAATAATATTCTATTTATAATACAATTTATAAATGTTTGATGAATAATAATTCTTGTTATATATGAACATTATATAAATTTATTTCATTTCAGTTATTTAAATTTAAAATATTTTTTTTGCAATTTAATATTATGTAAAATAAGTATTTATAATTCAATTTATAATTCAATTCAATAATTCAATTAAGAACAAACACTTGCCTAATAACTAATGTTTTTGTTACTATAATATTTATATGAACATTTTATTCTAACCATATTCTCAAATAATTTTTATAATTTTATTAACATTTTCGCTGCAATAATTAGCAAACTAATTTACAATTACGACTGCCTCTGTCAAGCGCGACGCCATCTACAACATTCTGGTCACTTTGAGAACGCTTAAAATGTCGAGTCGGATGGGGCTGGCCAGACCCCTGCAACTCACTAATTCGTTAATGTTAACTATGTTTCACAATCGGTCTAGGAGGTCTAGGATTTTAAAGCGGCGCTAGTATCGATAGTGGCGGCTTCGTGGTGACGTTTGGGCCGCGTGAGCCTATAAGACTATCAACATAACCTATACTATTTTTGTAGGACTTTCGGTTTCGGTAGATGTTACTTAATTATGACAAAAACCTGTTCTGCTTTTGGCTGTACTTCGGGATACCGAAGTAACCCGGAAAAAGTGAATTTTTTTAGTGTACCGAAAGATGCAGAACTAGCTAAAAAATGGCAAGAAGCGTGTAAGAGAAAAGATTTACAACTAAATCATACTCATGTTTTCTGCCATCAGCACTTTGAAGAAAAGTTCATCATTCGAAAAAATATTTTTAGAAATAAAGAAGGAAAAATAATCCAAGAAGTAAGTAAATAGAAAAAAATGCCAAATTGTATAAATCAGCAAATATTTGTTTATCGTCTAATTGTCAGTGAACTTGTAAATTCATCGAGTTTTTTGACAATTGTTAAAATAACAATTATTTTTTTGCATATGCACTTTATATGCAAAATAGATAATTTATTCTATCTAATATTTTCCTTATTAAAAAAGTGATCATGTTTAATGTTAAGTTTTTCTAATTTAATTTAAAACCATAAACATTAATTGAGCGTGAAATGTTTATCGATTCAAATCTATATACATTGTTTCATTTATTTATTCGACAAATTAAAGTAAATAATATATAATAACCGAAAAATTGTATAAATGAATAGCTATAACCATAACCAAAGACAAAGTTTAGGGACAAATTTTTAATAAAAATAATAATTTTTACAGATAGAATTGCAAAAACCTCGGTTGAAACCAGGTGCTATTCCCACATTGTTTCCATGGACTGAGTTTCGGGATGACTCAACAACGGATTTAATGAACGATAACAGTGAAAGTAGTAATAATTATGAGAATTTTGACAATGTTGCATTTTCTCCTACAGAATTTTCATTTGAAAATTTAATGACCTCAGATGAATTGATTTTACCAATTTTTTGGCAAAAGTGCATAGTGCCTTACAAAAGTTCTCACTCACTGTACTTAAACAAACTGTTGTCTCAGATGGAAAATGGAAAACATGTGGTAAAGTCTGTGAAAGAAATTTTTATATATCCAGATTTGAGTTTCAAAGTGAATGCTGTTGGGCATGAAATAAATATTAAAGCCCATGGGTTTGACGAAAGTAATATTAAAAAATTACAAACAGTACATAATCTCGTTGATTTCGTCAACAATTTTAATGTTTGTCAAGGATTGCATCATAATAAAAATGATCCGTATTCGAGTGTTGCTGTTCGGGAAAACGATGATACAATCAGGCATAAACGATGCCCTTATTTAATAGTTAAAGGTGATACGTGTACATTTTGTACAAATTTAAAATATTTGTTAACTAAAAATAATAAAAGAAACATTGCAAATGATTTGAAGCAACCCATGAAACGAAAAACATACAGGTTAAATAGTACTGATGAATTGTCGTCACAAAACAAAATTATGTTCAAAGAACTCAGGGACGAAAATAATAAAAATCGCATAGAAGCTTGTCGACTGAAAAAGAGTTTATCAAAATTGAAGCTTCAATTAAAATCATTTTCCACTCAAATGGAAAAAGTAGAAGAATCTACACTAAATGATCTGTTAATTAAAAGTAACATAGAACAAACGCAGCAGACACTAATTAAAGAAATCTTAAGTTGTTCGAAGAAACAAAACGTGAAAGGTAGGAGATACTCAGAAAGTTGGTTGATGCAAAGCTTACTTCTACACCTGAAATCTCCAGCTACATATGAATACATAAAGGAACAAAAAATACTACCACTTCCGTGTGTCAGATTAATAAGAAAGTAATTATAATATATTACAAAATAAAAATTCATGAAATCGTCAAATTATTTATATTTTTTCTAAACTTTTAATGTGTTTTTTTAAATTGTTTTCAGATACTTATCTATGGTCAATTCAGACTGTGGCTTTGATGAAAGCTTTTTACAGCTGCTGAAACTATCCGCCGATAAAATAAGTTCTGATAAAAGGCATGGCTTGTTGCTTTTGGATGAGATGGCAACACGTGAGCAAATCTCAGTAGATTCTAAAAACTTAACGTTTAAGGGCCTCGCAGACTTTGGTCAGGAAATAAATGTGGAACAAGATTTAAACAAACGAGTTAATCATTTACTTGTTTTTATGTATCAGCCTTTAGATGGTTCATACGAACCTCAGCCAATTGGAGTTTTTTGCAATTGTGGACCTACCAAAGGATCAGATTTGGCTGAATTGATTTTAAAAGGCATAATTGCAATTGAAAAGTGTAACTTTAAAATTCACGGTATTGTTAGTGATGATGCTAACACAAATAGACGTGTATGGTCCTTATTAGGCGTAAGTGGAGAAATAAATACAACGAAAACCTATTTTGAACATCCCCTGGAACCTGATAGGAAGATATTTTATTTCTCAGACACTCCACATTTGTTTAAAAATATTCGAAATCGTTTGGAGAAATACAATTTAAGAGTAAGTTTTTATTTATTTTTTAATTCATTAGTAAAATTTATTTTTACTAAATGTTTGTTCTACCATTTTTTAATAATGTTCATCCTATTTAGAATCTGTATGAATAACAAGTTTTTTAGTATTACAATATTATCTGATAATTTTATAAATACCTATATTTTCGAATTTTATCATTACAGTTAAAGCCTGAAGAATCGGAAATACGTTGGTCACATTTTGAAACGTTATATCATAAAGATTGTTGTTTGGTGTCAAGAAAATGCCCTAAACTATCAATCAACCACATTAATTTGGACAATTCATCCAAAATGCGTGTTTCGTTAGCGACACAGGTAAAATAAAAATATAGTATTTTATCAAAAATATTATTGATAATCATTTATCCGATAGATTATGAATGTAGCTACTTATGAAATTGATCACATGATTTAAATCATTTATTTTTATTATTTCATTAAGCTCTTCAGCAAATCCGTGGCATTGGCTTTACGTCATCACAGTGTTTATCACGAAGAACTTTAGGATATCAAAGCTACAGCGAGTTTCTGTGAATGGTTAAATGAATTGTTTGACGTCTTAAACATTCGAGATTGTACCAAGGGCATTGTAATGGGCAGCAAGGAAATGACGGTATTTTTTCTAATTCTATTTGTGCATAACATGAACATTGTTTGTGATTTAACTGTGTTTAAATATTTAAAAATATGGTTACTTTTGTATGGAAAGCATATTTAACGTGGATTGATGAATATTTAACATAGGTTTTGGATCAATCGCTGCAAACGTTGGATCAGTGGGAACGATTGAAAATTAACAAATCCATCAAAGAAACGGAGTTTCTCACTTCAAATACAGCACATGGATTAAGAGTGACAATAATCTCCACTAAAAATTTAATTGAATATTTGATTGAAAGGTTTGGTTTTAAATCGGTTTGTACAGGATACATTAATCAGGATGCGTTGGAGGTGTGCTATTATTTTGATACAATCTACAAAATCGATGAATCTGCCAGTCAATAATTTAAACGCCTTTGCAGAAAAAATATGATCAAAGCAGGCTGCACATGCAACAAAAAAAAAAAATTGAAAAACATACTAAATTGTACAAAAACTACACTGCTAAACTGTGGATGTTTCCACTGTTGATAAAATTTTCATTTTTTTCATTTTTGATTTGCAGATACGTAAGAATAATGAACCTTGATAGCAAGCAAGTTTTTATAATGCCAGTATGGTACATGAAATTCATATTGCTTATATGACATTCATATAAACGACTACATATACTTTTATATACGTGTTTATAAAAGTAATAATTTTTTTTTAATAATTTAAGAAATGTTTTAATCATTTCATCAGTATTTCTTTATATTTCTTTCATATTCTCACATCTTAAAAATAAAAATGGTTCAAATTTAAAACAATTGAAATGTTACAGTAATATGCAATATCCAATATATGTTCAGTTGGATTTAGTATATTTTTCAGACTTTTCAATTGATTTTAATTCATATTTTTCTCCAAGAGCGTTGAAGAATAAATGTTGAAAATCATGATTAAAAAAAGATTCGAGTAATGAGGTTTCACGTGTTGTGGTGACTGTTCGAATTTTTTATTTATTTTAAAAATCATTGCAGCAGTTTAAATTATTTGTGAAATTGAATACTACATAAATACACATAATCGTTACGTAATGAATAATGAAATTATTTACTGAAATGTATTTTTTTTGTTTTCAATGAACTACGTTTTGTTAAATTATCGGATAACCATGGTTTATATAAATGATTTACATACTTCGGCTTCGCGTTTTTATTATAATTTATGTAAATCAGATACAACAACTTAAATTTTGATTAATCATATATTAAAATTAAATGAAATAAATTTTTGACGTGAGTTTTATAATCAGAATATATTTTACATATATTAAAGAATTAAATTATATATATATAGATAGTACTCAAAAGTATTAAGTGATCATTTGTTATTTTTTCATGTAAACGATATACGTAATATTTATGTAACGTTTACACAAAGTTGGTTAACAGAGTGTAACATTTTTGAGTTACACAATTTAATATTAGGATCATGCATTTTTTTCCAGCGTTTTTTCGGTTCTATTCGGCGAGCTGCTGGATCGAACGATCATCCTGCTTGCATTACAGCTCTGCAGCTGTACAAAATTCTTCAAACGTATTTCATAATTAAACCATCAAAGTATGGTAATTGCAGTATACTAGACGAAACAAAACCAAAATTGGTTACTTTTGAGAATTTTAAATCAGTACATAAAAAACAAGGACAAAAATTAGAACCATTTGAAAAATATGTAATATCTAAACTTGAAGGTAAAGTTGAAACAAATGATTGGGATTTGCGTGAATTTCAACATACATTGGAACATGATTACAGTTTACCAGATTGCTATTACGCTTCGTTAGTCGAGGTAACTGGTATTATATGCAAAGACTTGATTAAAAAAATTAAATGTTCTTCATGTATAAGTGCTTTAACGGAGACAAACTGTGCTGCTAACGAAAATACAGATGATTGTGATTCCATAGTTCCAAATTTTAGATTATGTTTGTTTGTTAAAAAACTAGATTCCCTTTATAATAAGTATGCATCCGATTCTAATGTATCGCGAACAATTATCGAAAAACTTATTGCGTCTAATAAATTGTACTTTCCCTGCAATGAACACAAAACTGAAGTAATGTCAAAAATTATGTACCAAGTAATTAAAATAAAAATGAATTCTCATTGTAAAAAAATAAACTCGGCTCGCAAAGAAAATTTGCACAAAAAAAAAATTGCAAAACATTGCAAGAACTAAGAATTTATAATTTAATTTTTAAAATTAATGTTATATTTTAACTAATAAATCATTTATTATTTATAAAAAACACGTAATTGTTAATTTATTAATTAATTAACCCTCCGTTCTCATCAAGTGTTACAATTCAATACATTTTAATATAAATTTAAAAACAAAGAATTAGTTACTCTATTTGTACATTAATTTATTTGCATATTAATTTTACGTTATTATTTCAAATCGATAATTTATAACTAAATGATTCACACACTGAAAGAACAGATAGTTAAAATAACTATCTAGATAGTCAAATTAAATAGCTAATCATTTTAATTCAAATTCTATAAAGTATAAACTATCAAATAACATCCAACCAACGTCAAGATCGACGTTATAAATAAAGTTTATACTTTAAGGACTTTAATATCAGATGTTTAAATCTTAAATTTGACTATCTAGATAGTTGTTTTAACTATCTGTTTTCTCCGTGCACATTAAATTTGTTGCCGAAAGAAGTCTATTTTATTTATTATTAGTCTTTATTATTTTTTCCAAAATTTAATTCTAATTTAATAATATATAATTTAGTATACATTAATTTTCATAATATATAGTTTACCATATATTATATTTAATATAATTTATTTCCAAAAATAAATGATAAAAATATTTTTAACAAAATAATAGACAAATTTTTACTAAAAATTTATTATTTACATTAACACATTACAAAACAATTTCATTTTCAACAGAATAAAAATAATACAATAAAATATGAATTGTTTCATAATTTTAAACCATTATTTCACGATTTTCTTTGTCATGTAAGTATTATATTATTTTGATGAACTTAAATGACGGACCAGACGGCCCCCAGCGATACCAGCGCTACTAGACCTTACGGAATATAGCAGAAGCTATGAGATGCAGGGGGCTGATTGTAACTTTCCGCTGTCGCCTATAGCCAGCGCTATTGCGGCCCCGAAATGAACTGCGACTGTCTATGATCGGTGCGGTCGCTGCACCGAAAATCGAGACAGCTATTACTACGTCGTTTTGAGCAACTGCTGTCTGTATGGATACAGCCGGAGCGCCATTTTTTTTCAGTGTAGGTAAATGTGAAACAATAAGGCGTGTAAACCTGTGGCCATGACCTTGTTGGCCAATAGATCCACTTTGGCCTTCTTTAGTGCACATTCACCCGAAGAAACCCACGGTCTTTATTATTCCTTAGCCTCTGGTGTAGTGTGATGGATCCATGTTTTGTCTAATGAAACGAAACGACACAAAAACTCGTTCGGATTACGCCAAACACTCCTTTAAAGTAGTCAAACGGTTGATCTTATAGTCGAGTGTAAGCAATCGCGGTACGCACCGCGCAGATAGCTTTTCTAAGTCCAAATATTCATGTAAAATATAATGTGCCCACTCAGTTGAGATGCCTTTAGCGTCAGCCACCTCACACACTTTCATTAGCAGGTATACGAGTATAACACCGTTTCTAGATGCAGCCCCCACGATTGCTATCCGCCGGCTGCCCCTCCAGTCCGCTCCAAGAAGGTAGTGTAGTATTTAATGATGACGTAAATGTAAATATGTAAAAAAAATGTCATTGATGAAATTATAAAAAATGAAATAAATTTGAAACTATATTATTTTGAATGAATAATTAGCGCATAATTAATCAATGAAATCGATGTAATAAAGTGTAATAAATTATATATAAAAAAATGTGACGTATATTTGATTCGTTATACTTAGGTTATTGACAGTGAAGTCATTGAACAAAGGTTATGACCTTGATCGATAAGTATGACATCGATTTTGATTGATTTTTCCGGGAATTGTCAAATTGCTGTGACGAAACTAATGGCTATTACATGGAGTGGTTCGATTAGGAGTTATTTTGTACACATAATGTTGATTATTTTTCGGAAATAGATTTGTTTCTTAGTCAGATGTGTGAATGCCTAAGTAAACCGGTTATTATTAGGATTGGATGGATACGTTTGGCATAGAATATGTTCTTTATTGAACGTCTCAATATTAATAAAAACAATTTTCATTACTTTACCTCAAAGCAAAAATTTTTGCAATTTTGCTTCATTTACCTTTATGGAGAATTGAACGATACTCCTTTAGAGTGGTAGACGAACGGCTAGTCTTCTGAGCTACAACCTAAAGGAATTGATTATACTGCATAACATGTTATGGACTAACTATCGTACGCATTGCATGCT